>VCRD01004601.1:9708-28871 GCA_006783055.1 Trinorchestia longiramus
ATGTCTGAATGAGAACAATTTATCTCCATTTCATATGAATAATTTGTGTCTTGTGATTATGCATGTCACATCGACAGATGAGTTTGCAAAAATTATAAGAAAATATAGAAAAGAAACTGCTAGCCCAGCATAAGAAAATAGATTGAATGATGACAGAAACATGAAAGACAAAAATTGCTGCACCATGAATGTAAATGAATATTCCTCGCTCACATTCGTGAATATTCACAACGTTCAGGCAATATATACATTGAAAATATATGTAAAATGTTTTCTAGTATAATAATGTAGTTTTAGTAAGTGTCTAAGATAATATATACTCGCAATAGTGAAAAAACAATTATATAAATATTTAGCCTCTCACATCCCTGACGGCATCTGTGAAACAGCCTTTACTGGTGGCATCCACAGTGCATGTTAGTTATTACACCATAAAATGCTTCAATTCAATAATTTTCAGCATAAAAATACACATATACACAGAATAATAGTTTACAAATAATGAGTGAAAGTAATTTTGCTCTGCCAACATTACAAACGTATAAAATAACACTGTAAATTAGGGGTATATAAAATGATGCCCACCTCTTCTCGTGACAACGCAGTAACTCCTGATGCAAGCTTGATGCTGCTCTCAGTTACCAGATGTCTATATTTTGCATCTTTAGGCACCACCATACACTGCCGTCAGGGTTTCAGGTGAATTAACCGATGCATTGCCTTTTTATAGGCAAAAATATTGAATAGAATAGAATTAGGCTATAGGAACGAACCTTCTGGCCCATTCTTGGGTCGGATAATTACTTCGATAATTATTCGGTTGTTTTACCCAAGTCCCATGCCGTATTTCTAGCCGCGTCAACCATGTCGGCAGCGGGATTCGAACCCGGGTCTTTCCGCTCGAAAGCAGATTCGCTCACCAGTCGACCAAGCTGGTGACGACGATGCTGGTCTGACGATGCCGTCAGGAGGCAAAGGGTTAAAATACTCCAGGGGCTTGTCCTTTAATCCAGAGTGCTTGGCGTTTAAGTGGTGAAGCAGTTTTGAAGGTTTTGTAGCGCCTCGTAAATGTCGTAATTAATTTAGAATGCTCCTGGAGTCGATACTAAAAATATGATTAATTTTAATAATATTTTAGAGTTAATTTTCATACGTATTTCCCGTCATTCGAAACTAGTATTTTAGAGTGAACAATCTAATCGTAGTTGCAACCATAGTCAACCACGAGCCTTGAGGCGTAGTGCCCTACATTTCAGTCTCAGCTATCGGCCAGTTAGCAGCAATTCTATTAGCGCTTTCAGTCTCTCTCTGACGGGTAAGTTTTATTGACAATCTGTTAGGGAGTTTTGCATTTCACTTACGTACCAGATATTCCTTGAACTTGCAATATTAGATTTGCGTAGACATTCCTCTGGAGGATCAACTGTTCGTTTAATTCCTGTAATCATTTTCAGTAATTCGACGAAATTCTCGTTGCATATTATTCCACAATGCGGGAAGTAATTTACTTAGTGTCTGCAGTATTCGTATTGTTGAGATTTGAGTTTACCACACAGTCTGTAATTCAAAATGAATTATTAGGATTTTCCTTTGTAGAGCCTTAAGCAACAGTTCTAACTAAGATTTCCTTTTGTGGAACAGTGAGTTAATTGACAACTTAATAGTATCGCTAAATCTCATTTCAGTGTAGTCACTTTGTCCTACGACATTGGGATACAGAAATTGGAGCACCGTCTACAAAAATGCGTAGAAAAAGATGACGATTGTCGATAAATAGATCAAAGTGTCTTCTTTTCAACGTTGTACATTGCCATTGTTGTCTATTTATAAAATTGATGAAAACCTTACTTATGTATCCACTCTCGTAAACTAAGGATTAGTTAATTTAGAATAAATAGTAGCTGGCAACTACATAAATAGTAGCTGGCAATGAAGATCAATGGCTTCAGATTTTTCAAATACGGATAAAAACGTCGTTACTAAGGTAAAAATAACACCTAGGATGATTAACAACTGCCAAGAATTAAAATAATACACGCATGCATCAACCCAATGCATGTATTCTAGGAGCAGTGTTGTTTGTTAACATTCTGCACTCGTACTTACTGCACATCACCAGCTTGGTCGACTGGTGAGCGAATCTGCTTGGAAGCGGAAAGACCCGGGTTCGTATCCCGCTGCCGACATGGTTGACGCGGCTAGAAATACGGCATGGGACTTGGGTAAAACAACCGAATAATTATCGAAGTAATTATCCGACCCAAGAATGGGCCAGAAGGTTCGTTCCTATAGCCTCATTCTATTCTATTCGTACAACTTCATGAGGCCGAGTGCACAGTCTGGACACTATTCAGAAGAGTTTGTGTTTTGGTGTGTTCATGATTGAAGGAGGGTTTGATGGTGTGAATGCGGGGCTAACAAGCATTGTAAAACATGAGAAAGTACCGGTAAACAGAGAGAAAAGCGTCGCACACCTTTTCTCTACCAAAGCTACAACGCCACTGCTCTCTGCCGCGCCCGCTCAGCTGAGTCAGCACCTGGCTAAACCGTTAACCTCTCGTTCATGGAAAGTCGCACAATCTCGGGAGAAATACACCGAAATAAATCATATGGAAATAGTTTATTGCTGTTTGTGCCATTTGATCCACAGACTGGTACCGGTCCGCGGCCTGGGGGTTGGGGACCACTGCACTATAATGTCACTTTCAAAAAAATTAGAGAGATCCAAAGCCTTATACCGTGTGTCCTACAAAAACCCGAACCGAGTATTTATTTTCCCGTATCAGTAATACCATCATTCGACTTATCGTATGCTCTTTTTTATAGATTAATTTTGAGGGATAATTTTACTAGAAATTAAATGATTATGGTATTCTTACGATGGTATTACTGATAAGGGACACGGATTCGGGTTTTTGTGGGACGTACTGTATATACTCGAGTCCGTATCGTGGATACCGAGTTCGGCGGGGTATTGCATATTACAATATACATACACAAGCTCGCAGTTGCTTTCAGTAATGCTAAATTTCTGTATCTAGGATATGACACGAATGGCTATAACTACTTCTATTGCGGCTCAAAAATACTGTATCCTATGTGTTTATTATACACTAGATTTGCCATAATTTTTGATGGCATAGGTACACTAGTATCATACGAGAAAACACTGATGTCCTTCAAAATTTAATAATGAGCGACGAGGCTCATTTTTATCTTTCAGGATATGTGAACAAACAAAACTGTCGTATCTGGGCGCAGCAACAACTTAAACAATTTGTTGAAAAGCCTATGCATTCGCAGAAAGTTACTGTTTAGTGTGGTGTGATGGCTGATGAAATCATTGGGCCATGTTTTTTCGAAAACGAAATGGGTAATGCTGTAACCGTCACTGGAGAAAAATATCGATATATCATCAGTACTTTCCTTGAACATCAACTTAAAGTAAGATATCTGAGAAACATTTGGTATCAACAAGATGGTGCCACAAATCACACCGCGAGGGAAACAATAATTCTTTTAAACCGCTTGTTTCCGCAAAAATTGATCTCTCGGCATGGCGATGTTAACTGGCCGCCTAGATCCCCGGACCTAACCATACCCGACTTTTATCTATTGGGATATCTTAAGGGAATAGTTTAAATTAATAAACCTACCACAATCGCTCAAGTAAAGAGAAACATCCCAGAGGAAATCAGGAAAGTGAACGGCAACACATTGACGAAGATTACAAAAAATATTAAAAGGCTAGAAATGTGCTGTCGCGAAAACGGGCGTCACTTAACAGATATTGTTTTCCACACTTGAATGTTATTTTTTAGTGAAATTCATAAATCTAATAATGTTTTGACGTATAGCTTTATGTGTCATCCAAAATAGATTTTGAGTTGTAAAAGTTCTTTAATGGGGCATCTTTTCTGGCCCACCCTGTATATCAGTTAAGGTGCTATAAGATAGACATATTTAAGGATATTTTTTGCTTTCATTGCAGTGACCAATTATATCGACCTGTGAACCGCACCAAAATTGAAGGCCCAAGTCTGAGTGACTGGTATGATCCTTCCGACTACATTTACTCCATTCCTTGCTCAACGCTTTCTGATGTACAGCCACCTTTCTCCTCCGCTCAGTCCAAATTTCTGTCAGCTCAAGCACTTTGTAATGAATTGAAAGTATTGTTGCCTAATTAATAGTCGAATTATCTGTATAGAAAATAATAAAATCTACTTCAAACAAGAGGAACAAGTTATTCTGGTCCACTTTTTACTGACAAATTGAAAATGCTTCCTACAAAATTATACTGTTAGCAAGCTGTAAAATGAGTGACATGAGAGACTGTTTCATCTCACTTCTACTCTTAGTGATAGTACAGTAATCATCTCTGGAAAGAGATATTTTCTTATGTATTATTATGCATCAAAATGAAAATGGCGATTGAAATATAAGCTTTTAATTAATTTCATTCCTCTTCCGCAAGAATTTACCTTCAATGTTTAATTAGAATTTGTGTTCATAAACAGGCAAATTTAACTCTTTGGAGTAGGTTGTAGCCACAGTATTAGTATTTTATCTTTTTTTAACGCCACAGTCAGGTAAGAGTGTAACATAACTTTATGATGATGGAAGCTTAACAAACAAATATTCATGTATTTAAAAATACGAAAATCAGTGTTTTGCAAGGCTTTTGGTGTACAGTATAAGTGTATTATCTATGTGGAACTTTGGTTTAAAGTAGAACGCTTTTTTCCAAGTCAGTCAAATGTCTGCTTAAATAAATACATGGCGGAAGTAAATTCACCAGTGAGTTCTATGCTTACATTCAAAACATGACTTGTTCACAATGAACAATTTATGAACTTGAATATAATTAGAAGAATTATGAACTTAGTAGATCTAATCTTATAAGAAATTTAAGATGTTGTGTTCCCATGTTGCGCCTTTCTAGACATGGTAACACCGGTTGGTAACTAAAAGCAACAGAGTTTTTGTCTCATATTTTATCTATTGATCTTAAACTTTGTGTCCTCTTCAATCCCTGAATGGAAATTTCACGAGTGCAATTTTAACTAAAGCATCGTGATAATCGCCATGAACAAGGACGTTGCACTAAGATAACTTTTAGAAATTGGATTTTTCTAATACTTTTAACGCTAAATGACCTGGGTTTGCTGGTTGTATATACTTTTTTCAATCTAGAAACTCAAAATTTGTATGCCTTTTCATGATAGGTTAGAAAATTTTTCCAAATCCTCCAAGGAAAGAATTATTTGCATGGTGTTTATTTAGCCCACTACTTTATAACATAGGTCATGAAATGGACAACATAGCTTTGTTCTATCATTTTCCTCTATCTTAGGGATACACGTTTGTATTTTTCTATGCTAAACAATTGAACCATTGCAAAGATTTTTACATCCCCGTGTAGGTATTTTCAGGAAGGGAGGTTGGTTGTTTTACAGAAATTCGCTGTGGCCATGTTACGCCTGTTGTAAATTCCTCTTCTCATTTTTGACCTTTTACGTTGGCTCTCGTTTTACCTGTGAACATGCATTATCATTAGTTCTTGTAAGAAGTCTCATTTTAATGGTGTAACATACTGACGCAGCTAATGTTACATGTATGACCATGTGGTCCTACCAAAGTCAATATATCCTGGAAACTGAATTGTCGTTGTTACTCTTCGAAGCTCATAAAAAGACATTACATACTTCCGTTAAGAAACTAAAGAGAATTTCTCGACCCGTCTATTTCTTTGGGCAGAAATTTTAAGGAAATTTCCATAATTTGGAGAGGTTAAAAGATTTTGTACAGTAGAATTTGCATAGTTAATTTGACGCCTTTTCAAGCATAAATTTTGAGGTAATTTCAATAATTCTGATATTCTTTATGTGGAAAGATTTTTAACAGTTCGACACATTTTGGAAGCGAAAGTAAAGCTGGTACGTTTTTGTTAAACCTTGTCTATTTTTGTTATTAAGAGCATGAAGCCTCTGTTGCTTGGAGGATGGCGTAAATATCTTATTCCCCACACAGCTTGCACTTCCATTTCTGTTCGTGACTGTCATGAGATTGAAGAGAGAATAGGTCAGTATTTCCATTTGCATTAAAAGCTCATATTTGGCCTTTGACTGCAGTGTCAGCAAAAGATCTTTCGTTCAGCTCCTGAATTAATTGTAAATAAAAGTTAATTTTTAATTTATGATTGTTTATTGGCACATATGAGTTGAACTTCATAGCTATTGAAATATAAAAAATAAATTGCACGAGTTATCAGCTAACGTATGATATTTGTTTTACACATAGAAATGGTTATCAAAATTTTGTCATGATTGCGGGCTAAAGAATTAACCCTCAAATGACCATATTTTTCTCCGAAGAGAAAACTACAACACAACCACACGGTGTTCACTAGCTGATCATACTGCCGGCAGCGTTTTAACAAGCAAAACCGTAACATGTTCTGATATTCATATAACCGTTGCGTACAGTGCTGACTTAATAGGTTTAGTTTTATCACTTCTACAAAACAGGACATCAGTATCTTTTTGGTCAAAGGGTTAACAACCTTCGTCGTGAACAATTACTTTCCGTGGGGAGTGAAAACTTCGTAGTCCATCACAGAGAAATTGTAGTCCTTCATAAGAGTAATTGGCACGGCGGAGTCGCCCCGTTCGTAAGAGTGCGGCAAGTTGGAGTAGCTCTCCAGGTTCTGGTGGCAGTTGGACGAGATGAAGAGGTCAGCGCCGGCGCCGAAGATGGGACCACATCTACAACACAAGAGCTGTGAGGCTCGCTTCGAAATTATTACGGTGTCGTCTCCTTTCTTACTCTTTAGACTGAGTTTTTCATTTGAAGTGTTAAACATTAACAAATGCAATGAGTATAATATTAGGTTAGGAAGATGTACTTATGCCTTATTGAAAAAAATTATTATGAGGAAAAAGGGAGTGTTATTTACTAAACTATAAGTAATGGATCAATTTGAAAATATTGGCTAATACCAATATTATTTTCAATTGGTATTAAAACCGAAAGGGAACTATAATTGTATTGTTCTAATAATAAAATATACAATTAGTTTTAATCCCATTACGTTCGACGATTACATTGATTGCTCAGAACTTTATTGCTAAAGAAGTCTAAAACCAAAACGTAAATTTCAAAGAATTTAGAGAAAAGGTTTACTGAAAAAAATATGATGCGTGGTAAAACGAGAACTATATAGATAACGATTGTCATTTATGTGTCAAGTAACTTTATGAACGAGCAAATTTCCATCTACAACTGATAAAATATAAAGAAAAATGAAGTTGAACTCAATGAAGATAACACTGAGTATGGCTCTCACCTACCTATATACTTGGACTAGGCTCAAATATTTCATAAATCTGAACCTTTACATAATTTTGCTTGAATGAATATCGTGAAATACAGATGTCGGCGAAGTAAGCATGAACCTTTTTATTTTCAAAATTTCAAATTATCTCAGTGGTACTTACTCTGGGTGGTAACAGATAGCAAACATCTTCTTTATAACAGGAAATTTAGTGGGAGGAGCATCCTGAGGGTTGACGAGGGAAAAGAGGAAGGCTTTGTCTGAGGGCACGTAGCGTCCTTTGATGTTAGTCTTACCCCAGGCAACGTCGCTGTAGCCCCCGCACACTTCACCTTGCTGACCCTGGCAACAAATATTTATTCCAAGTTACTAGAATGTCAGCAACATTTTTTCAGACATCTCTTAAAAGCTGTTCAGCATTTTAGGCTGAAGTTATGCAAATTTTACTGCAGAATCTGGATTTTGTGAATAGATGACTCGTTGAATACTAAAATCTAGGGATTGTGTCGAACGTACGTAGTAACGTTCCGGTTAAAATTTAAGTGCCGAGATAAAGCAGATCCGGCAATGTCTTAAATGATGAGGCACTTTAACTACTGAAATGTAGGGGTAACAATTGTACCGCAGATCATAGTTCAGTAGAGATTTCCGACGTTTTAGAGGAGGAGTCTACTATGTTGTATTGAGCTGTTACATTTTATGAGGGAGTCAAGAACCTGGAGAAAGTATTGTAAACTAAAATATAAAATATTTTCCATTGAAGCACATCACGAACTGAGGACTGTGGAAGACAATTTTTCAATGCATTTGCATTTATACATTGCACCGGCAGACATCGAAATTATATTGCGGGATAAAATGAACTATTGATTATTCCGGCCACTCGGCAAAGACAGCAGGAAGTATAACTAACTGCCACGATAACGAAGGTTGGAGCCGTGCCGTCACAGTGTCTGTGGAAGGACTCTGCAGAGTAGCCGTGCGTGGACGCTCTGTACACGAGGCGCCACATCTGTTTGCTGGAGCCGTGCCAGCTGTTCAGGAGCCTCTGCATGCTCGTCAATTCCTGCAAACATTCCTCACTGTTCTTACAGATGACCAACACTCCTTGTTTTACTCTTGAAATCTCAGCTACCACATAAGAATAATGACGCCCTCACACTTGAATCCCAATAATTGGGGCAAGGCACGTTGGCATTGATAATTCGATTACTTCAGGTCTTACGTAACCACCTCAGAACCGAGTATGTGACTTCAGTGGATGCTCTACAGATGAAAATAATTGTTCTCTGATGCTTGACCTGCAGAATTTGATAGCTCTAAGACTGACAGAGTACATCACTTAAGTGTGGACTTCTCATCTTAGACCAATGCTGACTATTTTTTATTATATCAAATTTATGGAATGGAAGAATTAATAGAAAAACTACTTTCATTGAAGCAATAGAAATGGCATTTCTTGTGAAAAAAATGTGACTTTCTTCCAATTTAATTTCTAACAACCGATCATAATTTCCGTTTTTCTCGTACAGGGTTACGACTAAGAGGCAGAGTACTCTAATAAGATACGTCATAGAAAAGCATGCATGTACTCACATTAACTAGTATTTGAGATCCTGCAAAGAATTTGAGCGAGACTCGAGGCTTGAGTCTTTTGTCTTCGCTTGTGGTCGCGTTGTCGCTGAACTTGGAGGGCAGGGCAGCAAATCTGTACCGCTCCAGAGACAGCTCCATGGGAACCGCGCCCGTTGGTTCCACCTCCTCAGCAAATACTTGCGAGTCTGAAAAACAAATAAATTCTCATCCAAAGGCCGCACACTTCAGCTTCGTTCAAACGAGCAGATCAACATTCTGGCGACATTGGAAGCAGGGACCTAAATAAGGACTGTTCTGCACATCTGTGCAGCTCTGAACAGGCTTCAAATTTGTATTGAAATATATGCCAGCATAATGTGCCCGTCGTCTTCGTGGAAATAATATTGATAGTTATGTCATAATTTATACAGTTTGACTTTCCCCTCATATTTTATTTTACGATATCAACAGAAGTAGATAATTTTCTTGCACCATGAGTTAGGTAAGGAAAAAGAATAAATCGATTCATAAGACGTGATATTTTTTAAATAGGACAGAACAGAGAAGCGCTATAGGCCGAGCTATACTGTATAATTATCGTCCACCAAAATGATAACTGAGTAATGCTGAGTTCAAATTAAATAAGACAATTTACTGTATATTAATTTTAGGAGGGAAACAATCTAGGAATTTGATCATGAGAAGTTCCAGACTTGGTCCATTTGGTAACCTGCACTCTGTATTTCCTCTCACCCCTCCCATCAGCATATGAAACATTGCTCCTCCAATTTTGATTCGCAATGTGAGTACGGCGCTGAATATCTGAAGTGAGTCGTGACAAAAATATTTTGAGTAAATTAGCGACCCATGAAGATACTCTGTTAATGTTTGGGAATTTCTTGCTATAGGCCAACGCACAACAAAATTCAAGGAAAAAATTACTTAGTGATGAAATACTGCTTTGTTTATGCATTGGTGCTCCGGTAGAAGGGCAGAGTAAGAAATTTTGCGATTAACATTGTTCAGTTATTACTGATGTCGTTATGTAGCATACACAACTATCACTCTTCAAAACGTTTCCAAGAGAATTGGTTGTCATTTCACAAGACACTGAGTCAGTTCCGACTGTGTCTCTTATACACCAAGAGTGAGGCCTGGCTGTTATCTGACCTATAAGCAAGAGGCGGACGTGGTTAATAACGCCCTGCAGCTGGTGGCCAACTCTCATCCTCTCCTCCTCAGTCCAGTGCAAGGTGGGCTGCGTGACTCCAGCGCCAGCCTTTGCCCACCGCAACACAGCTCGCCACACGTCCTCCTCCTCTAGGGCCAGCTGGGTGAACGCAAAGTCCAAAGCTTTGAGTAGTTTTCACTCTTTGTTTAAATTATGCATAATTCGAACTAGACATAGAGATTCAGCCACTAGTCAAATGTAGGTCATCATCCCAAATAAATAGCCAATGAACTTAGCATAATACAGGGACTGCGGGTGGTAAAGAAGTTAGGCGCTAGTTAGGATAAATGAGCGGGATAACTATTGAGGATGGAGTGAAGATGAAGTAAGGTAACCATCAAGGATGGAGTAAGATAACCCTCATAGATGGAGTGAAGTAACCCTTGAGAATGGAGTGAAATAACCCCTGAGGATGGAGTTAGGTGACTTCTGATGATGGAGTAAGGTGACTCCTGAAGATGGAGTTAGGTGACTCCTGAAGATGGAGTTAGGTGACTCCTGAAGATGGAGTTAGGTGACTCCTGAAGATGGAGTTAGGTAACCTCTGAGGATGGAGTGATGTTCTAACCTGAGACTTGCAAACAAATTTTCCGTTCTCGACCATATAAGGTCTCATTAAATTAACATACAATTACGAATCATTACATATTACTTTTTACTTCTTTTCCTATTTTATCGTCAGTTAATTCTGTTATGTTTACCTTTTTTAAAAAGAGGGTCTCTAGTACAGTGTAAAGCCAGCGTGATGGTGTCGTACCTGTGTAATTAAGGCTAAGAAAATTACCCATTTTTCGGTTTACATCACACTGGAAACTAAAAATGTTAATCGTAGTTTTCAACCACGTTTGAATAATAAATGTTTGAATTTTAACCTCTAAACCTTAATTAAGACATCCATAATATGCGCTACAAGCAATTGGTTACCAAATGGAATTTCTTTCTTCCATTTTTTTCAAGTTCTATTGTTTATCTATTAGTTATATGCCCTTCTATTTTCCAAGCTTGACTTCTGATACGTAAATATAGGTATAATCAGGACATCACGAGCAGAAATAAATTCATTTCTCAAAAATTTTTAATATTACATATGACCTCTACAGTTTAATGTTGTCTTTTTGTGTGCCTTCAAATGTTTTGAGCCTCTATGATACGTAGTTATTCCTTCCTTACGTCTCTCAAAAAACAGCTATGAGCAGTTCCATCCATTGTCATGATATTCGCACACTGTCATGTTCTCTCATAGCAAATATGACATAAATGTGCTTACATTGTCAGACGAGATCAAGGTGATAACGGCGTCCTTGTTCAGGTTGAGGAAGGCTGAAGTGTGCAGGCATTCTGAAGCGTTTTCTCCAACGTACGCAACACAACGCTCCACAAACTGTTGACTTCCCTTACTTCCTGCGAATAAAATTTTGCTCCTTAAAATTTACCTCATTCGTTAGTTTGAAATTGTGAAGGTAAGAAACAGATACATATATTCATAGTACCCAGAGTCATTAATTAAAGAGGTGTATAAAATAGTATAAACTCAACAGGTGTACATTAAATAAAATTAAAGCATTTATTCCAAGGTAATGAGATTTCTAGAATTCAGTATTTCTCCTTGCGCCATTGTCATAGAATCAAATTAAATGAGCAGAAAAGTTGTGAAGAAATGGGACTTTTTGGGGAAAATGTCAGTCTCAAAATGCAACACAAAAAAATACAATATTGTTGAACTGTCAGGACTACGCTGCTGTTGCTACTGGAGTTTGTGTTAACAATTATACTTGATTTCCTTTTCTATGTTTGTTACAAAATATTTTAAAATAATTGACATTTTTAGACGGGAAACATTTTTCAAGCTTGATAAGATTTTTTCATGGGAGGATGCTATGTTTTCCCTCAGGCACAGCTCGGTTACCTGAGATGGTTCTGTATTCTAAACTTAGGGCTATCAGAGGAGGATAAAGACCTCATGCTTCCATTCGTGTATTTTTAAGTACGCAATAGATGAGCGTAAGAATGCCGGTGTTCACTCAAGCACTCTTTGGACATTCTCCAATGCATGAACACACATAATTTAACATGCATATTAATTTCATTTTGAACCAGGTGTCATCATAAGGGACATCACAAGGTTGTGGTTGGTCAACCTGGTGGCATCAAAAGGTTGTGGTTCGTTGTGCATAGGATACAAACCAGCAACGATTTTGCCGATATAGAAGTTTTATTTAATGCGGTAAACAGTAAATATCTCGTCAAATGCGGAAAAAAGTAACAGGACATGGACAAAAATTTTTAGTTACCATTACGTTGCGCACCGAGCAAGAAATTACTCGATGGATAAAAGTTTACGTCAAATGAGCTTAGCCGCCATCATCATTAATCAGACCGTCACGTGTGATCAGACGGTCAGCAGTGCGCTGTGATGCGTACGTCGCTCTCATGTATGCTAGTATTTGTACTAAAGAGTCTGATTTTATCAGTTTATGCACACAACAAGAAGAATTTTAATCACAAACTGAGGTTGAATCTCAATGGCGCTAGGAGTGCTTATCGTTTGCTTTGAGCCATTTATTGATGTTTACCAGTTCAGCCATTTGCTACGTATTTTTATACCATTTATGAACAAGAAAAATGTTCTCCTGTTTTTCAAAAAACCGATGAGATTCCTAACGTTAAAAACATCTAATCAGAAGGATAAAGCTCCAAGTTTTGGCGTACTCTTTCCAAATAACATTTTACACATTCATAAGAGCTGCACCAAGGCATGCAATGCAGATTTCTCAAAATTTTGATCACTTTAGTGTCCAATGATCGACAGACGTCCTTTATGTAATTGAACAATTTACAAACCTTTTATGCAACCAGTCTCTAAACAGTTCACAAAGAACTACGTATTATGGCAGAGGAAAACCTACGTACATCATATGCAATGAACTACGATATCGAAGAAATGATCAAACACAACTGACATTATGAAAGATAGAATAAATTGAAAAGCTTGGTGGGTTTTTGTGCAGACTTTGCAAACCTGCGGTGCGGTGATGCATGGTGAGTGCAGCAGCCAGGAAGGTGCAGGCTGTGTGCGGGGTGATGGTGGCCGTCAGGTGTTCGTGACAATTCTGACACAGTTCCTCCAATCCTAAGTCGTGCGCCACGCCGTACACCTCAAACACTGAGTGATCGGTCACCAGCACCTGTAACCCAACTAACTTCTATGCTCGTGTTTTTTAGACCTAGATTATGGCTAGCAAAAAATAGACAAAATACATTACTTTCAACACAGGCTTCATCATATACATCCACTAGGTCATTCATTAACGGTAAGATCATCATGTAGCCCGTCCCGGTGGCGAAATGGTGGAAAGATTTCCTCATTCACGCAATGGTAGCAGGTACACACCTATGAAGGTGTCCAGAAAGCCGTCACTAGAATACTACCCTGAGGGACATAAAGATTCACAACAATGAGCAGCACAAAGGAGTAGGGTTTACGCAAAGCAAATCTTATTGGCCACAAAAAAACAGTAAAATTGATTCTGCTAAAATTGGCAAAACACACACATGAATTAGCACACAATTAGCTACCTACATACACGTACGTGAATTAGCTTTTTAGTCAATTCAAAGTTAACCCTGAGAAGCAGTATCATGGTTAATTTTGCTCATCTTAGGCAGCATGAAGTTTTGCATGCAAATGTTTTGAACGGAACTTGGAAGTAGGTCAAAATCACGACTTAAAATTACTTTTTATAGATGTTGGGCTGCCAAATGGACATGCTGCAAACTTTATTTTTTTCTGGTATTACTGCATAACCACATGAGCATTAAAAACGCCCTGTTAGAATTACTTGTTTATTTACTTTCGAGCTACCAGATGAAAAGAAAGAGCATACATTATTACTTCTACATGATTTTACCAATAAGGTATTTAAAACTCAATTCATTCATCAGTTTATCTCTCAGAATTTCCACTCTTTCTGTTGCTTATATATCCTTAAAATTAATCATATTTCAATAAGCCAACTAAAGTTTCGAGATGGCAATCACGGTTCGATGATCGAAATGAATGCAGAGTGTCTGCCTTGCCTGATGTTAAAAGGTGATCTTCTTGAAATGTTTACCTAATTTGTATTGAAGCAATGTGTGTTCTTTCTAATGTGAAGTGCATTTTTCTGTTCTATCCCTGGTGGTGATGTGCCTTGCCTTGCCTTTTCCCTCGCAGGGAGTAAGTGTTCCTGTCTTGCTACTGGTAGGATATGAACCTTACCTTATCTTTCTCCTCCTAAGAAGGATGAGTGTTCTTCTTTTGCTACTGGTAGGATTTCACGCTTACCTTGCCAGTGTAGATGTAGGAGAGGATGACCCTGAACACTGAAGGCTGGTAGTGCGGCAGCCTAATGATGGTGTGCGGCTTGCCCGGCGTCACGCTGCTCCCTGGGATGGCGCACGTGTCACCGCTGCCTCCTCCACCGCACGCTTCCATGAACCGCTTGCATCTGACCACAAATATCACACAAACAGTGAAGTTTTACTTAAATTATAATACCACAGAAGTACTGAAACAAAGCGTTTTCCATAATATTAGTATTGCATGTACTGGGTGAAGACATGCTGCAATATACTCATTTTTCACTTATATTCCACACACTTTCTCTCAAAGATACTTCATTTAGTTCACATCTTATGAAAATGACGTAAGAAACATAAATATATAATATGATAGCACGCGTATCGTTAATATCTCATTTGTTTTTATATATTTCTGGCTACGCTCCTGATGTTGAAGGAAAATGCCACTACATATTATCGTTATTGCCATCATTTTCTCAAAGAATTGCCCAATTTAAAATTTTCAATTGGTTAGCAATGCTTTACTCGACTACTGCAGCAAACGTTCGTAAAAATGTTATTTCCTATATATAAAAACATGTTTTAATTTAAGTGTTATCAGCCATGATATATTTATACTACCGAACAGAAGCAAATTTGAGAAACATTTGTACTTTTGGCTGACAGTTAATGTTAATGTTTAAGTAAATCCATGTCCAAGCATATCAATAGATTGCAAATTACTGAGAGTATATTATGAAGACTGCAAGCACTTTCCTTACTCTCTCCCCCTGTTTCAGACTTTTATGACCATGACTGCTGATTAATAACATGTAGGTATGAAGTCATGTGATCATATCAAAACAATGAAAAGGTGCACTTGAATTTAACAGAAATTAGAATAATTTTATGAGAAGAAATGGTATGCACAATAACATCTTAAATATCAGTTGCGAATGCACCCATCAACCTTCAATATAACCCTAGAATCTTTCCATCTGAGCTGAGCTTCTATGGGTGACATGACCATTATTTTAGGTTTGACTTTCAACTCTAGCTCTGACTTCTTTTTTGCTACTAGTGAGATCCTCCAATTTACTGTCTTGCCTCAATTGAGTTGCTACTTGGGAACTAGTTTCTTCTCTTCTTCCCACCAGTAAACATCCATATTTATACTATAATTTTCTAGACTATGTTTTGCATAATTATCTTACTCTCCTTTTCCTCATACACAACCCAGGGCCTAAGGATGCTTACCTTAGCTTAAAAATGAGCTTGTGTGCAGTGAGTTTTGTCTCCTCCCTGCCTATGAGGAACACCAAATCTGCTGAGTCACTGTCTTCCTGAAGGCGTGTCAGGTCTTCCAGCAGTCTTGGCACCCCAGCATGAGACTTGTCCGGATAGTGGTGTGCTGCTGCAGCTACACGAGTTCCCATTCTGTTATTCTGTCTCTAGGAAAAGCAAGCTAAGAACCTTTTTTTAATTAATCAAGTGTGTCTTAATAGCATATCATGCAAAGATAACTTAGTTTTTTGTGAAGCATACTTATTCATCATGGCTTAAATTAGTAGTAGATATAGACATGAATATGAAAAGATTTGAAGATGCTTTCCTGTTAAATTAGTGCTATCCGCTTGACTTATTCCTATAAGTCAACCTACTGGTTCTTTTATACCTGCAGATCTCCTGATGTACACTACACTCATACAGTTTCCTTCAACATTTTTCCTGAGTTGTAGTCTAATGCACAACTAATATTTTCTCCAAAATACCTGGTAATTTAAAATCGTGCAATATCCATCAACGATTGTTGATTGAAACTTTTATCAGTTTTCAGCATAAATTTCGTAATGAGTGTCTAGATACTAGGGATAATTTTAAATAGGTACATTGTTCTTAATCAAATGGGATTGCAGACTCTCTAAAATCCATGTTAGAGAACATTCCTGTCAAAGTTAGTTCTAGATATTTATATCCACTTACAACATATCAACAAATTTAGTTCTTTCATTTTTCCAGAATGTTACTGTTTTTTCGTAAGCCTAAAGCCAAAAAATTTGCATGATATTACTGATATCTTTATTATTTTACAAAGAATAGCCGTAAAATGAATTGGTTAGAAGATACAAGCAATCGTAATATAAACTCTACGGGTGTATAAACTATAAAATATAGGCTTGTCTGCGCCATTAACAAATATATGAATGTGTTGCTTGACAACTGAGCTATCAGTTGTCGTAATGTTTACACATGTTCTTTTTTAAGTTATGACTGTGATATTATTGTTAAAAATACTATCTTAGAGAATTATTGTAATCGAATTGAAGGTCTACGCGTGAAGTACAGCTTTTTCCTTCCCAGTTCTCCGACCCGAATTAGCATACCAGGTAGGCTCGTTCTATCATAGTCTAGTGTCTTTCACCAACATTGATCCTATCAATAAACACAGTGAAATTTTCACAATAGTTGAAAAATTGCATTGTTACAGGAAAGAAGCTACTAACCTATTACAAATAACTGTTTGTAGTGTAGCGAGTTCTAAAATTCAAACGAGCGCAGCTCCGAGAACTTCAACGCCGAATGAAATACCGATCCTTCCGCAGAAGCGGCAACTCGTAACTTAAATGCTTGAAAAATATTTCTAGCTTGGTGCATGAAATTTACAAAGAATTGAAAGATAAATTAATGTAATTGTGTTCTTTAGTTGGTTAATAAACTTTACCCAGAATAGATCAAAATTTCCCTGATAAAACACTAGCGAATAACTACTACGCGAATGAATTAAACTAGGTTCTATCTACAGGTAGCAAAAATTTCCAGCTTTCTGTAACAACTACTGATCTATCATTTATCTCTCTAGGTATTTAATATCATGCTATGATGTGGGTTGAAATAACCCTTTATACATCCATCATATATAAAATTATCACATCTTTGCGAGTTACAACGACGACTCATCACAAAAAAAGAAGAATGCGAGTAAATTTCAGAGTCTGTTTCATATGGTTTTTTACGTTTGATTTAAATTATACAATTATATAGTAAAATATATTTGGTGCGCTTCCAGAACACATGAAAAGGTACTGAAACTTCGAATAGGGGAAAGCCTACCCTGTCCCTATCCCTGGCAACACCACCGATATATATTTCTCCTCACGTACAGAAAGAGGTGAATGCTGGTAGTTTTTACTTCCATCTGCATACATTGGAGACTGCACTTCTCAGAAACATTTTTTTTAAATCTGTAACATAGCGTATATTGGGGATCATGCAGACGTACTTTACAAATTTAGATTGACGTTATTCGCCCGTTTATTTATCTCTTACTTTCGTGTTGATGTGATAAAAGTGTCGCGCTATCTTTAGAACGAGTCTTAGTAGGTTCTCATTACACTTCTGGAAACTTAAAACAAACAGAACACAACACAGGCCTTCTTCCTGATTGCAAAGGGGCACTTCAGATAATTAGGCTAACTCATCATAAAGACGCCCGACCTCAAGTAGCACCGAATGCCCAGCGTTGCTATCTTCCTTGCCAGCGATCTTAATTCCTTCAGAATTTCTTGCTTTTCTGTTAATATTGCGTTTTCCTCTCATACTTCCATACCCTAACTGTTCTGACAGCTCATATTTTGCTTGACTTACTTCTATTTTGAGTTTTGGGAACAAAGAATGTTTCTCTTTATTTTCTTTGTTTTAACTGATTATTGAACTTGACAATAATTTATAGCTATATTGAGATGGTTCTCGGGAACTAAGATGGCGGGCTGCCATACGCAACAATATATATAGAAGTAGAAGATAATTTCTTAAAACTCGAGTAGCTGACCACTGGTCATCAGGCTCGACTGGACAGTAAGCTGAACAAAACTCTACAGGAGGTATCCAGCAAACCACCACATGACTGGCATAAATTATCTTGTATTGCATTGTGTTGATTGAAGACGATTTTCAATCCTTAAGTTCATATGAAATTTTCACTCAAACTATCATTTTGCACTTTTCGATCTTGCATCTTCTTTTCATTGGGTTTCCATGATTCTTTTTTTACCATTAACCTGTAGCATTACCGTTGCTGCTCATGCTCTTATTATTTTCAAATTATGCGTATTAATTAATCCCATACAAATTAAATCGTACTTAGTTCTTGTGAAGACAACAACACACCTGGCAATCCTGCTCTTAGTCATCACTCGTGATCTTCACTCAAGATTCAAACTTCATCCGTCTTCTTTGCGAGAGCAAGACAGACCGAGTGATCCACCGCTCAGAGTTGTATGGTGGTTATTAGAAGAGAGGAAAGGGCGCAACGGCAGCACATCCACTCAAACGCAAGGCTGCGACATTAACACTCCTCCAAACTCGCATCAAATCGGTTGCGGTGAACAATACAGCCGCAGCGCATGCTCAGACACACATACCGATCTTGACACTGGACAGATTTACGATGGTAGGGATACTTATTTTACATCGTCACAAGTCCGCCAGGCTCGAGTGCACGATGGTCAATTGCTTCGGCGGTACTATGAGAGCACTCAATGCCAACATCGCTCACTCACGGACGAATTTGATCTGCGTGAGAGTATATACTTGAGAGAGCACGCACACATGTGTGGACAGCAGCTGAAAGTCTATATGACACACTCTATAGCTGAGATTTGCTTCGTTAGTTTTGAAGGTACGTGACTCATTGTTAATGAT
>VCRD01004602.1:0-43581 GCA_006783055.1 Trinorchestia longiramus
CATCCAACTCCCCGTACCATCACCAGTATCCTCCTTCCTCCCAGTACCCACCATCTTCCCAGTATCCTCCACCACCAGGGCAGTACCCTCCGCAACCACCGTACTCGCAGCCGTACGGATCGTACCCTCCACCTCCAGGTCACCCCGCGTACCCTCCCATGCCCAACAGTCAGGGGGGCTACCAAGGTCACGGCAGTGCGTACGGTCAGTACCCTCCACCACCCCCTGCCTCGCAGTATGTGCAGTACAGGGCGCCAGGAGGGCAACCTCAGTACGCTGGTTACGACCAAAGTCGGTATCCTGGCTACCAATCATCAGGCCCTCCTCCTGGCTCTCATTAGTCGACCATCCTCGTTAATAAACGGCCAACCCTTACGCACCAGTTAATGAGCCAGCTCACCTCCTGGCATAAGTTCATATGGTGGACTGCTGCTTGGGGCCTATCACTCAGCTTAAAGAACCTTACGACTTCCAAGAACTCATAACCCACCATGCTGCCATCAGTGTGACTTCACCCCGCTGGTGTCCCACAGTTCCTTGCTGGAAGCTCTGCTTAGGGAAGCTTGTGGATCATCCACGTTGGCTGAAGCTCGGCAAAGGAAGCGTAATTGCGACAGAGTTGCCGTGTTTGAGGAAGATAGTTTCATTAGCATTCTGCTTGTGAAGTCACATCATACTGACCTGTGAGGCAGGTGTGACAAGTTTACAGATCGTGCCCTAGTTATTCTGAACCATACAAAAATTACGAGAATTTTCATAAAGGCGATCTATCTTCGATTATATGCCTGGTCACGGATATGATGTACATAGTACTGGTCAACTTCAGCACTGTACCATCGAACAAATGTTTAAATATTTAATTATGCTATTATTAATTTTGCCGGACTACCATTGATCTCGAGTGGTATAATAATTTTAATTTGCATGTATGGCACATGTGTTGTTTCTTTAATAAAAGAGGAGTTAAGTACTAATTAAATTGTGATGTGAGAAGTCGCACGTGTTGTAACTGCTATGTGAATACTGTATACGGTAAGAATACAACTTACACCTGTAGGTGCCCGGCGTCTACCTGTATGCTTCATGTTTAGGCGAAGTTTCAACGTCGTCTGACTCTAAAAATATAAAATATTGCACTCGATTATGATGTATGTTTATTAATCAATATGTCAGTGCTTGTGTTTTCAGTTCAGTAGCGGGAATGAATTCTACAAGTATTCGAAATGTGTATTTTGAGTCGCAGTACCGCACCAAGCGATTAATGAACAATGTTGTTAAAATTTCCAAACTATAATTCATCGTTATTAAAGAGTATTGAACAATTAATGGTTGTTTATACACTATACTCTTTCCGTAACATGTATATTCATTTAAATAAATGGTATTGCTTTTAGTCCACATTTCCTACTTTGAGTAACACAAATTAATGCATATTCAATTTATGTAATTTTTCTGTGTGTATCTTTCTAATGGATATTGGAGACGTACAACGTATAGATGCTGTGCTTCGGTGGACAATTGAATACTAAATTGTCGAGGGCAAAATGTTGGTAACCATGGCTCTCGAAGCACCGTGCAGCTAAACAAACCTTAGTTGCTTGTATAATTTCGCGTACATTAATTTACGTTAAACTTATGTTCAATTATAAACTCTCCTGCCGTGCATGTGACCGTCTTTTATGCGATGTTATTCTGTAGAATTACGTAGAGTTAGTATTGTAAACGTAAGAAATACCTCGACTTAAGGGAACTGTAGGCATAGACTTCATTCAGTCACCTGTGACTGAAGTGGCTGTGACGAAAATCTTCCAGCCAATTCTCTTCATAAAGTCGTTTAATATATTCAACTCTGTAGAACAGATCCCTCTCAATCGTTTCTTTTTGGTAAAATTGATTATATTACGAAATTACTACGTATATCACTTTGTTAATACATCAATTCTATTTAGGGTTTTCAGCAGCATTAAAAATTGTGATCTGTGCTAATTTTTGCATATGAAGTCGGCGTACAACTAAACATCTATTCATTCAGGTTCAGAACGTTAAGTATGCTGTCATTTGAAGGCTCATGGAATTTAAAACACTAGGTTATACGAAATTAGTCCTTCAAGCACGCAACCGCCTACTTGTATAAACATTACATGGTTTAATTATATTAAGTGAAATTGTGAGAAGTGTTAGTTTCTATCTTTAAAATGGCCTAGTTTCCTTCAGCATGGAAGCACAAGCTTGCAAGATCTGATGCTTCATTTGTTGTAAAATGAGGTACCAACAGGGCAGGAACGTGGTATTACGATCTAGGTCGTACAATTTAAGGCACAGTTTACGGAGTAATGGTCAATTTAGGATTATGCTTACGCGTAATTTGTCTTTTGAAGATCACGTAACATCGTCTGAGATGAATTAAAATTTTCAAAGTTACGACTTCCCTTTTTCTCCTTTCATAGATCATGGTATACAATTTTGGTTTGACGATTATGAGCTTAGAAAGACTACTTCAGATAGGGTACTGGTCTTTGAAAAAAATGCAGGTGTAACCGTAGAAAGTCTAAGTCAGAAAATTTTGATAATTGAGAGTGCACAGAATAGAAAATAGCAACGTACCGCCTGAGTTGTGCCTCTCATGAGATATTTTTTTAATAAGCACAAAGTACAAATGTCCCAAAAAAATGTGCTCGCTCTTTGACTATCTATTCCCAGGGCGAGACTAGAGTAGAGAGAAGTTATTGGATTCCTTTAGCGATATCTAGTTTTATTAAATTCGATGATATTCTTTACTTTTTCTCATTATACTTGTATCCATGGAAATAAACGCTTGAATCCAAACAAAATATACGAGTAAGGAGCAGTCAAAGAGTGAGGACAATTTTTGTTAAATGCTGTAGTTGGTAACCACTCATGCGTACACAAACAATTTTTGTCTAGGGACTTGGATTCTCTAGTATAGCTAATCCTTTAACCCTTTCGATCCTGGAGAGTAAAAGCCGGATCGAAAAGGTTAAAATAGTCTTATGACAATTTTAGCTCTAGCTCATGCTTTGTAATTAAGTGATATTGATGAACTCCTTCACGTTCGGAAATTAATCCCATTCTGTAATACTCAGCTTCCAAGATCGTCACGCATCTAACTATTATTTCTAGCGTACTACGAGTATATTTTGACCTCCTTCCTTTCTTTATTCATATTCGTTGAATCTCGTTGCCCTATTATGTGGAATTTCGTCGTACTTACATATAGTTCGCCTGAGCTTGCTGCAGGCCACTTTCTTAGCTTTATTCTCTGATGAAATCGAACTTCATCATGCATGTCAGTGTCCGCGCTGGGCAGTTGAGTCGCATTTTGGATCCTGTCCTAGGCTGGTTGAGAGGCGTTCACTCCATGAAGAGCGGTAGAACTGTGGTGCAAACGCTGGCGTAGGCCTGAAGAGATCTTTCATGGGCTGCACAGAACAAATACGGAGTTTATCCTTTCGTCTATCAACTGTTACTCTCGCTACCCTCGTGTTCAAAGCACGCCAGATTAACCTGACATGCTGTGAATACGACGGCAGCAAGCGGTACTGTTTGTAAATAGAAAAGTATTACTAAGTTATGAATTTATAACGTGTTATGACCTACTCCTAAGACAGTCTCACTCACGCTGACTGGCTGTCACTGCGAGGTGACGACTGTTTGTGCTGCCACGTTATCCAAGTGGTAAGCGATCTGTGGTAGTGTTGACAGATCCCTGGTCTACAAGGTTCGCTTCTCCATGCAGCCCTTGAATTTTCTCTCTTTGTTAGGCAGGGATCAGAAAAGCTAACTGACAGACTTTACCTAAACTGAATATTTTCTCAAACTTCCAGATTATTGCAGCGTCTTCCTACAAGCCTCTACCTCAAGTCACATGATGGACGAACTCAATCGCTGGAAACATGATCACTTGTTTTAAGATATTAGCATTAAGAATTTAAAAGCCATTGTACATATAAATCATGGATACCTGAATACAATAATAGTTCTTTTCTTTTTCTTTCTGTGCTTCATAGATTTAATGGCGACTCAGTTTTTAAGGGTCTGTAATTTTTCTCCAAGAATTTTAAACCTACATTTTTGTAGCATGTCTGTCAAAAAATGCATCCACTATTCACACAAATTTCACCTGATCATGACATTCATATATTTATTTTCATTTTCATACCATCATTTGTGGAATAAATGACATGCCGTGGGCAGAAAATGATTCACTCGAATTCTGGTTAACAAAAAACTCGTTTTCGTTAGTAAGTCGTGTTTTTTCTGTAACACTGCTCAAACAATTTAGTAAAAACAGACACCGAATGTTCACTTGTACACAATGAAAACTAAAATATTTTGAGTCGTAAATTAATTTCGTTCATCAACTTACCCCCGCTTGAGTGAATGCTTTGTGAAGAGTGAAGACTAGGCCGAACACAAGGATGAAGACGTTGATCACAATTTCACCCCAGATATCAGGCTCAGACAAGGATTCAAATTCAGATATGTTCTTCAGAAATCTCACGAGGGAAGCCACGGAGATTGACTGAAAAAAGGCAAATTATTTTGAGAAATTGTTTTCTTTGGAGTTTTAAGGTGTATCATTGCGAGTTAGATTAGCTGCGCAATCCAACTCCTTGCTGGCACACGGCTAGTGTCCATTCTGTCAGCTTGCTGTGTCTATATCTTACCTTGTGCATACCCAGAAGGGTAATTTGCTAGTCGAACACAAAGAAAGTATATATCACTTTCATTACGAAATTTTGGAGTGTTTCTTAAAATATCACAAAGTAATGTTGTTGTAACAGCATGTTATTTTCGGGAAGACGGAGATGTCAAGTCTGAGATGGAGTCAGACGTTCTGTTTTTTAATTGCAGTTTGTGACATTTAAAATTATTTATATTTCGCTCAGTGTTAAAACTTCACGTTGAGGTGCAGCTATTGCGAGCTATTACGTAATTTCTATACGTCTAAAATGACTCACATACTTTGGTCTACAAGTCTCTGCAAGACGTTTTCTGTTACACGCGCACATACAGCGCGCATTTACAAGCACACTCACGAGCAGGAGCAGGGGGGTGATGAACATCCACGTAGCTCTCAAGTAAAGCTTCACAAACTTTGGCGTCTTGAGTTGTAGGACATCGGACATCACTGCCATCAGGCGCTCGAACCCTGGGATTCCGAACAAGTAATTAAACTAGATTATTATTCAAAATTCCTTGCACCGCAAATATACCTCAGAAGTGTCAAAGCTTGGCTATCCTTGAATGAATAAAATTGACTAGTTAAAGAACTAAAATAGTTTATAAGCCTGTTAAACATACTTGGGTGTAGAAAAATAGATCACGATAAAGAAACTTGAGACTTTGAAGGTCATCTGCTTTTGGGATCGAATAGATTCCGTGGTTCTGACAGCAGGCTAAAGCAAGAGTAACCAGCACTAACAAGGACTAACTAGTATCCTCTGTAACCTAAATTATTGTAATCGCATACTCGCCTGACCAATCGACGAATTTGAATGCTAGGATGGCACAGAAAAAACTATGAATACGTAGTATTTAGGTAAACAATTACAATTTGGGAAAAACTTTACTTCTGAATTGAATTTTCTGTTTACATCAAATGGACCAAAAATTTTAAAATTGAAACATGGATCGAAAAATACACTAACAACCAGTCCCTCACAGAATTTGCGAAAAGGAAAGGATTCACGTTTTTTTAAAGTGAAATTTTTGCAGATTTTATAGACATGAATTAATTTAGTTTTGAGTGAGTACAAACCGTGAGAATTATTTTTATCATATTTATTCTGTACTGTAAAAATATACGGCTTGATATACAACAGATTATTTGAGGCTAATTCAAAAAAATATTTATGCATGAATATAGCGTTTTCTTTGCAAAATTTCTCTTTAACTCATAAATACCTCAGAATAAAAAGAACATATACCTGTTGAGAAATGACATGAAAATTGCATAAATTTTCCAAAGTGAATTCAACTATCTTGTCACAGCTCAATCGAAATTAACAAAAAACTCAGACAAAACGTACGGGAAAATAATTTATGTTCTTGTCAAAATTTCTAGTTATGATACATTTCATTAAGTAATAAATTCTACTCTCATGTAAAACACATTTCACCAAGTAATTAATTTTAGCAGCATAAACCCATTTCATCAAGTAATAAGTTATACTTTCGTATACTCGTATAAAGCATTCCATAGTTTACATATGTTTGATCGCTAGTATTTGACTCACAACAATTTAGCAGACACAGGATACGTAAGTTCTCCGTATCCTTTTTATCTCCTCTACGTTTTTCGTAAAGTTCTTCTAACCTTCCATAACAAACAAGTAATAGAGCTTTATAACAGTCCTTTTTGTGAAATAAATTGTTATCACAAGCGATACAGAAACATCACTCAATATATTATTTATTCTTCAGCGTGTGCGATGTAAGGTCTTTCATGCTGTTACCACGAGGTTTATAATCGAAGCATTAAAAATCTGACTTTCTAGAGTACGGCTATTTCCATGGGTCACTTATTTGATGGCATGAACGAAAGGCTAGCTGAAAGTTAAATATAAATGATCTCAGACGCACCGCAGCACCTGGAGATCACGACGGTATGGAGGAGGCAGAGGAAGAGAGCAGCCGGCCCAGTGGTCGAGCGTTCCAGCAGAAGTACGAGGTGCTTGCTGGCGCCAGTGACGAGAGGTAGCCCGAGCAGCAGCAACACAGCACACACACACCCACTCACCAACAGCCGGTGACCACGGAGCTGTTCCCACCTGTCGCTCAGGTTGATGATCAGTGACAGCACACTCATCACCTGTGCGACAATTGTATCCACCTCTATTAATTCTTCATTACACAATACTGCAAGTTCATTCCATGATGGACTGTATGTGCAAGCTAATGAGTAGATGTTGATGCAAAACTCAAACCATCTATGTATATGCAAGGTATGAGTAGTGTCGATGCAAAGCAAATCATTTGTATGCGCAAGCTTATGAGTTAGAATCGAAGAAGAAAAGATGCCATACTAACCTGGGAGTTCATGCCGATGCATCCTATCATGACGAAGAATATTGCCGAGAGCCTGTAACCTAAGTCAGTTCTAGCCATGGCCTTAGGGTACACGACGAAGTAGGTCAGCAAGTCGTTAGAGGGCGAGCTGTTGTCCCCCAGCGTTAGGCTCACCAGCACGAATGCAACGAACGACACACAGAAGTCAAATAACACCTGCAGCAGTGCGTCCCTGGATAACAGAAAAAAGTGGCAACATTTGAGGATAGTTTTCTCTTCAACGCAAGCTAATTCTTTACGGGGAATTTTAAATTTCCTTTTTTTTCACAATAAAGTTTCAAATATACGTTTGCAAGGGCAAGATGTAAAAAAAAACTAAAATCTGGTTTTGCACAGTACAACATTCGCTTTAACCTAGTCAAAATCAGGTGCTGGAATTGGTACGGTTTGGTATCGACCTGAACAGTTCTGCATCGTACAGCAAGTATGCCTGTACTGCTTTTTTAATAGTTAATAAACACGTATTGAATACGAATTAACACGTTAAGCACGAAGTGACCGACCGGTGGGTCACTCAGATTAGGTTCTGTAATTGTTTCTAAGCTTTCTAGTGACTGTATGTACAAAGTAAATATTTGTACCGGCTAGGCAACCGCACTTAATGTGTTAAATTAGCCAGATATCACTTTAGAGCCCTGAATTTTTGTTCAGATAAAATAGACGTGATGTGAAGCCATTTTTATTCCACATTGAAAAATACAGCTGTCACAGTGAATAACCATTGTAAATTTTTTATTGTCCATTAACTAAAGAACTGCAACCTGGGTCGATTTTACCCAAGTTACCACGCATTCCACGTTTCTGAAATAAAAGGTTACAATTCTAGGGTTGATGGTGCAATTTGAAACTTGTGACGTCTTTCATCTATCATAAACAGGTTTTCTCGAGTAAGCAGATAATGTTGGTATGCACAGTACCCAGTAGATAAACTGTAGGAATATATTTACGGAACTTTTGCTTCTTTAGACGCAGAATTTACAGTTAAGAAAGCAAGAAAGCAACAGCAACCCTAGTCCTATGAGCTACCCGACTTTGCATCATAAAATGTCATCCCATTCAACACAGCATAATTTGACCTACATTGTTTACTCTACTGAAGACGCAAGGCTTCTGGACTGAAGGATTATTTCCTCTAACTTCCAGTCCACCTCGACTTGTCGTTACGAGCATCTGCCTCAAGTCACAACACAAGGTCAGGGACAATCGCTGGGAGCACCACAACTAGTCTAAAAAGATGTTGGCATTAAGATTTGAAAATTCAACGCATATGTAGTGTACACTTCATTGGAAATAAGTTTCTTTCTTTCAATAGTTTGTGATTCATGGTCAAGCAGCTGTTCGTTGTTATGTCTATGACCTTATAATTCGACGATATATGTGTTGTAACTTAGCATATAAATGCAAGACGAGTGATAACTTACAGTATCAAGTTTCGCAGTATGGAGTTGTGGGAGCTGATGGCTGACACGCCTGAGAACGTCAGTCCGAAAGTGAAGAAAATCTGAAGGAAAAAATTCGATTATTAACAATCACCAAACAGTACATCAAGGACTGCTCCCCGTGCAACCTTGTCTGAAAATCTATTATTTTAAAACAGAAGCATTCCGGGTTTATTGAATGAGAATAAAAATAGTACGTTTGCACTCGAATACCTGTAGTCTCGATGGCCATTCTGACAACTTCTATGTACAGCTGTGATCGAGAGATGAAAAAATGAACGACATTTAAAGTGAAGATCGTAAAGCCGGATAATCTTAGGAAATTCGGCTTCGTCGAATTTTTTTATGGTTGAGGATTCGCAGACCACGAACAAGCACAGCGTCGTAGCATTATCTCTGATTATTGGTTCTGCATACTAACCATGCGAGTGAGGAGAAAACTATTATTTATTCATCAAACAACTGTAGTAATTCTAACTAAATCTCAGTAAGATAACTTATGATGTTAGCAAAATAAAACTCCACTGTTGCACATCATACAGATAGAAAGGAAGCAATTCATATTTTTTGCTGCACTCCAATTAGAATATTTGACTAGCCAAGAAATTATTATACACGTTCATTACTTACTCACCTTACACACTCACACACACACACATACATACATACACACACACAAATACACACAGAGTCATTCAGAAAAACGAGTTCTTCCTTCTCTCCTTACTCACGTGTTCGCAGGCGTCAAGCCATATTTCGTAGCCCAACAAGTTCTTCAATTCTATCCTAAATGTGTACTCGAAGTTCTTCGCTGTCAGCAGCGCTGAAAATGATCAAGATCAGCAATGAGCTCGAAAAATATTTGTAACGACATTTGTACAGTTTGAAACAGCAATTTCTTAATGAAGATCGTACAGAGTTCAACGAACATTTGATTGCTGTACGTACTTAAAATGAATCAAGTTTCAAATAACATACATGCACAATATGCAGCGTCTCATAGATATTGAAGGCATTAGAACATAAAGTATAAAATTGCCATTTTGCTATATTTAACATGGGAGCGAATGTTAAGATTGAAAGGAGACCTAAATATTTGAAAGGTTTTTCGGCACATTCATGTAGAAATTTTGAATGAACACAATGCAAAACAACTCCAATGCTTTTGAATAGACGAAGCAGTGAAAGGGGTAGAATCATTTGAGAATATGCAACTAATGATATTTTTACACGCAAAATTTGAAGAGGTTTTTAAAAGTATTTTTGAGATTGTTGTCAAATGAGGAGCTCACTGCAGCAAATTCTTCCACAGTTTTTAAATCTTTTAAGCTCTTTAAATTACCCTCAAGAGGCTCATAAATTTTTACTTTAATTACAAATTCGTGTAAGATCGTAAACCCCATCATATCATTAACTATAATGTTCCATTATGTGTCCTCATACATTGAACCTTTGAACACATGAAGAAAATATATATCCCATTGGTGTTCAAATCATTATTAAGATAATAAGATTACATTGATCATTGTTCCAAACATGCAAACTTTAGTAAGATATCCGAACATGAAAAAATAATACCGCTCATACAGTCCCAGTATTATTGGCTCAGATATGTTTTTGGTTCGAATGACACTTGCAACCAAACAGCGAGCTTAGTTGCTTTAAATGTATGTTATATATATTTCGCAGGTGTTTAAACTTATGCCGGTAATATCTTATGACATATTACACCCACATGAAGCTTTATCTAACATGATTAATAAATAATTATTATGAAATTAGCCCTAAAAACAATATACTTACCGAGCAGGAACAGCAAAATGAGCACCACCAACGGCAGCAGGACGAAGAAGTACAATACTTTAGTGGCTTTGAAGATGTTGTTCGTAAAGAACGTAAAAACGAAGAGCCAAGCTACGGCCAGGCAAGCAGCATTGTGGTCAACGAGGTGTCCGAACCCAGCCCACGGTTCTTCGGGCTCGTGGATCACTTGCTCTCTGCTCAAAGAAAAAGATTAAATTATGAATGATGCATATTACAGTTTTCAATATGAACTACTTTAGTAGTGAGCATCTTGAAGAGAATTGAAATTGAAAAGAAGAACTGAACATGAAACTGCATAGAATGACAATGTTCACTGATTCTGAAGTCATCCCTACGTAGAAGAAAAAGGTAAATGAAAAACCGAGAATAACTATAAGAAATAATAAGGATTCTTTGCACTGCTGCCCTACACTTAGCAGTGAGCTTTAAAAGTCCTATAGGCATAACTAGAAAATGAACAAAAATTTGTACTCTCTCAATTGAGGTAAAGGTAAAAATACAACTCTGACGTTTTCTAATAGCGAGAAACAACGTGCATTTATTATCTTTCCCTGAAGAATCTAGCCTCTACAGTTAAAGACGCATTATACCATGGAACGTACACATGAAATCTGAAAGAAAACAAAGTCAAGATGAGAAAATTGCAGGGACGGAGGGAACACATCAACATCATACGCAGAAATTAACATGAGCTGCTGTGAGTGATGTTAAATGATGAATGTCAAAACTGGACATGGAGTAATTGTCAATATCTCATGGTCTAAACTAGTAAAAATGTGAACCCTTTGCAGTTGATTGTTATTTGAACCGGCTCACAATTACGTGTTTGATAACAACAACTACAGATTCTATATACCAACGATTAAATTTACATTTCTTAAGATACTGAAGGTTTATACAAGCAATCAGACATACGCATAATAAAAACAGAAATAAAAAAGAATTTCTGACATGGAATGCGCCAATATACTAAAGACAATAATTTTAATACTCCTACTAAATAGAACTGTTCTTAACATCTGTAATTCTTAGCTGTCATATTTCAATAAAAGAGTTGTCTTGTTATTGTACATCAATCAGTTTAATCTTTTTGATGTCTTTACAACTCACATATAACTCACATCACATCAACATGCTTAGCACCAATTTTGTGATCTTCGACCGTGAGAGCTATCAAAGCAAAATATGATAATTTCGTCAATTCTTTAGCGCGTGACATTGCGGGGCACATGCCAACAGCAGACCAGCATGAATCTCAATGGTTTAAATTAGTGGGATGTTGAAAGTCTGCAACTTCACTTCAACTCATTTTGCAAGTCATATGCGTTAATTTGATGCGCATTTGAATTTGTTAACTAGGGTAGCTTTTCTTCATATAAATTTCATTCATTTGAATGATTGAAATTTATTTTATGACCATTTCTTATATTGGATAAAAATATACTTAACCTAGGGTCTAAAAAAACAGTCTTTCTGGTAAAATGCATTCATAGCTTTTCCTTCACACTTATTATTAACACAGACTTTCATAAACAATCACGGAAATCCAAATTCATCGAAAAGCTGATGCGTTGTCACACAATCATATGTTGCCTCGTCTATACAAATTGATTCTAACACTAAAAATACAATGTCAATTTAAGAACTAATGGAAAATCCGTTAAACTCACAAGAAAAATTGTTCTGCAGTGTAGTTGCAAACGACTTTCCCAGAAGAGTTGAAAGACTGTAAATCAGAATCTGTTAGAAAAAATATTACAAAGAATGAGATAGCATTTGTCTGTTACATAACAGTTCATATTAGTGTATAAATAGTAAAACGAGTTAAAACGTGTATTTTCACGAAATTTAGTTTTGAAACTGGCAGGCGTAAACACGGACACAGCATGAAAATACTATTCAATGTTATTTAATAACATAAAAAACTATGCAATCATATAATTCGACTGTATTTAATTGACAGACAATAATCTTACGTCACGAAATTAAGGATGAAGAGAATGCCAAATAAAGACTCAATTTATCCAACAACTCTCCTAATTACGAGCGTAATCGAGTTGAACAGAACCAAGAAATAGACACAATATAACTCTAAAATAAATTTAAAAAATGACAGAATTCTGATTACAAATAATTTTTACATAGGAGGAATAAGGTTTCAAAATAAAGTCAAAATTGGCAGAGTTCATACGAGGTGCATTCATATTATTACACCTCTAACGTTTTTTATTAGGACTAGAAACATATATAAACATGAAATATGTTTTAAAATACGCGTACCCGTTATGAATGCGTGACAGAGATGACAACACTCTACGGCACACAGAACTCTTGCGGCAGCGGCGAAAATGAGGGCTATTTTTAATACATACTTGAAATCGCGTACGGCGTCTGTGTCAGTGCTTCCATTGAGCTGACTGGTGCTTCGGTTCAGGATTGAAAACGGCATCTAAGTCTCATCCGTAATAAAAATCGATGTAAAGAAAGTCCCATTCATGCCGTCATCACGCGTCAACATTGTCTGGTAACATGCCACGCACACAGCCTTGTGCGGGTCAATCAGCATTCGGGGCACTCACCCGGAGGATACTTTTTATATTTTCAGGTCTTTATACAGGATTGTGTGCACAAGTCCCCCTGAAATACTAACTTTGGGGACGATGTGTTCCACGTTCATTCAGTGATCCTCAGTCTAAACCAACTTTCTCCCCTTGCTCAATCATATCGTCCCACCGGCTGTTGAGACTGGTGGCTGCACAACTTTCAGCCTTCTTTGAACTGTCGCACCCACGAACACACATTAGACACATCCATGACACCATCACCACATGTCTTACTCTAATGACAATGAATTTCAATCGGCGTCAGACTACTCAAACGAATGATTACACACTGTTCGTGTAATGAAAACGTCGCCATTTTAAGTATTAAAAATACTCGTGTCGACTCTTGTCGCTGCTGCTAAAGTTTGGTGAGTGCACGCATATTTTTCCAGTTCCGAGAAAAAACATTGGAGCTGTTATAACTTGGATGCACCTCGTATTAAAGAATATTGAAAAAGAGTAAAAAACAGACGTATTCATCTTTTTCTTGTTTTTTCTTTTTCAGCACTGATATCTATTATTATGTGTTTTCGGTTATGAGATTTAAACTTCAGTGTTTCCGGCACTGAGATTTAAGCTCAATCGCAGTTTATTTACTGAGAATGACAACACTAAAGGCACACGTTCAGCTGTGGATGTGTTTTGTCATATATACGAGTTTAGAGGCCCACAGTACATCATTCCAGATACCAAGAAAATGATAAATCTACACTAAAAACATTTTTCCGTACTACAACACTCTATAGCCCTGCTTCTTTTCGTATTGTGAATGCTTCTCACCCTGAGATACAATACTACGTACAAAGAAGACATGAGTCCAAGTCAGACGACTTGAGTTCAAGATTTGCACGTGATGTTTCACAAGCCGCACAAAATATAGCCACTGAAAGTGATTGGGAGTTGGTACTGAGAATTTTCATGGTCTCAATTACTTGAAGAATGGACCACATGCTTGTACGCAGAGAAAATAAGTCACATGAGTAAGCTTCAGGCGTGGTATCATACACTCAGATCAGCGATCACAGCTTGGTAATCACAAAAGTAATTTCTGAACTTTCTGTGAATCAACTTGAAAAATATAGGAAATCTGCCACATGATGGGAACACCGTTGTGTCTATTTACATTGTGTTGTGCATCGTTGTTCGTTGTCATCTATAGTGCAGCAAGCGCAATCCCACATGCCACTATAGTGGCAGTCCCACAAGGGCTAGCTTATCCACATGCGCTCATGTGGGTAAATGATAAAATTGTTCAATAAATGTAAGCGTGCTATTGCAACTACTTGCCAAACATATTCTGAATTGATCCTTATTTCGTATGTTTATTCCTTATTTACACCAACAGAAGTAAACTTTTGGTTGTTTTTATTGAAAAACTATTACCGTCAGTCCAAATTGAACGATTTCATCAACATTGTTTTATCTCATATACTAGCTTTTTCTTTCAGTCTTATTTTTACCAATGATGATACCATCAAGTTCTAGATATCCCACAACTTTTTTTTAATTGATTTACAGAAAGTTTAGAAATTGTTAGTACGAAGCTGTTGTTGCTGGTCGGAGTGTACATGAGTTCATTCTACACCATACCTTTGACGATGCTGCATTGACCAAGCCAGGACATGCCCGATATTATGGCGTAAAAGTAGTACATGATCCATGCGATGAAGACGTTGTAGTAGACGCACACAATCCCTTCTATGAGTACCAGGCTCCAGCCAATACCTGCTCAAATGAACACTCATGAACGTCTAGGTCATATTTTTCCCCCAACCAGTCAATTTCTGTCTAAGAATAAAAAATATAAAGAACAAAGACTTTATTTCAATTAGGTATACGCGAAATATACAATGTTTTTTAATTTTTGATGCTAATACATATCTTGAGACTAGCAGTCATGCACTTCCAGCAAAAATATCCGTTCATCTCGTGAGTTTAGGTAAAGGCTCTTAGGAACACGCTGCGATGAGCTGAAAGTTTGACGAAATAGTCTTAAATCCAGTCAGTCAGTCAGTCAGTAAGTCAGCCTTCCTGGTCCCTGCATGACATTTAGAAAAAATTCGAAGGACACATGGTGGAGCGAACCCTTGAAACCAGGGACCTGGCAATACAAACACAGATCACTAATCCCTGAGCTACAGTGGTATCGTGAAAAAATTGTGTAGCTGGAAATAAAGGATTCTTAACCAGCAGAGCTAAAATAAACTCAATAAAGAGCAACCATTCTTTTCAAAGGGTCTCGAAATTTGTTTTTGATCGTACCCTTCATAAGATAGCTATAAATAAAAAGAATATCTATTTACAGTATTTGTTTTTAATACTAATCAATATAGAATATTTGTTTCTATTTACGATAAAATATCAGGAGAGTACAGTTCATTTTGATGAAGGTGTAGTGATCACTCATAACTACTCTCCAGTCCCAACCATCAGACATCTCTTATGTCCGAGCAGACATTGAACATCTTTATTTTACTCGGAGTGAGCGCCTGAGGGATTAAGGGGCTGTCGAGGAACCCAATAGGAGAAAAGGCAATTAAAGACAGGATGAATTTAACACTTTGTATTTAGACATTTGAATATGATATTAGTTCTTGGTTCTTCGTTGCACACGTCCTGTCGTCGAATACTGGCGTACTGACATCTTGCTGGCAGGATGCCGGGACGTATAGAGTTGCAGCGCGTGGCGAGTTGGAGTACGTGCACTTCTTGGTAGTGCGTATGTTGTTTGAGCCCATCCTGTCCGCAGACAGGATGGTTAGTTTCTGCTTCTTTCGCTCTGCTGTTGGTTGTAAGTTGAGTTGTTCAGGTGATGAGAGTTCTTGGTAGAGATGTTGACTTTGGAAGTGCTTGGTAGATCTCTTCTGCCTGAGCGTGACCGCTCATTGGTTAATGTCGTGCTTCTGGTCGTAACGGGACCTAGCCTCGTCGCTGGATTCACTTCTTGTCATGTTTGCTCATTGGTCGATGAATCTAGCCTCGTCGCGGTACTCGTTTGTAGTGGAGCTATGCGATTCATTACACAGGCATCTTGTGTGGTTTGATGTTTCAAACTGTTTTAATAATTACAGTGACGCAAAGTAATATCAATACCCCTCTTACGTTTTTGTGTCTAATGCATCGTATTTTTATAACCTTACTTGAATATTTCATAATTTTCGTAATTCTTAATTTCCTATCTTCTTTCAGGTTCTTTGAAAAAACACTATACGATTAAAAAAATGTGGGTGCTTGCTTTATATGTGTCATTGTAACTGGGGTAAGCAGTAAATGTGCTGAAGATTTTAAAAATATTACCATCAGTAAAACTATATTCGACACGTCTAAAACTTTGCAAGCTCGGCCTACCACACAAAAATTAAGACTTCGATTTCGTTGCATTATGTGTAAGATATTGGACATTAATTTGCCACAAACAAGTTTTTTGTTACAAATCTGGTAAATGAATGAATTTTTGTCTCTATGAGATGATTTACTACCAAGTCAAAGCCAACTGCTGAGCTTCCAGACGCTTTGCTTGGCATACGTATACTGTGTAGTGGCGTACAACACACGTATACTGTGTAGTGGCGTACAACACACGTATACTGTGTAGTGGTGTACAACACGCGTATACTGTGAAGTGGTGTACAATACGCGTATACTGTGTAGTGGTGTACAACATGCGTATGCTGTGTAGTGGTGTACAATACGCGTATACTGTGTAGTGGCGTATAGGCACTACTTCACTAAACTTATGTTGCACTCGCGATTATTTAGAAATTTGAGCTCGGCAGCCTTTCATAACTGCAGATTATGAGGCAAAAAAAGTTATCATTTCGAATAGCCAAGATTCTTACCAATAATCACTCCCAGCCATCCTGTCTCCCCAGCATGACCCCAGCATCTCACCAATGTGTTCTCAACATTTCTATTCAAAACACTCAATTCTGAATTCAACAGAAGCTCTCGGCTCAATGAATGGCAAGTTTGTGCTGCAGCTTGTAGTCGTCGTACCAGCAACACATGAACAAGGATATATCGTTCCTGTCATAGGAGAAAAATACACCTGTTTTATGGGGAAAACACACCTCCTGCTATATGGGGAAAACACACCTGCTATATTGGGAAAATACACTTCCTGCTATATCGGGAAACCACACTTCCTGCTATATGGGGAAAATACACTTCCTGCTACCTGGGGAAAATACACCTACTGCTACCTGGGGAAAATACACCTACTGCTATACGGGGAAAATACACCTGCTATATGAGGATAATACACCTATTTTACGGGGAAAATACAACTCCTGCTACCCGGGGAAAACAACTCTTGCTTTATGGGGAATAAACACCTCCTGCTTAATGGGGAAAATACACCTCGTGCTATATTGGGGAGAATGCACTTCCTGCTATACGGGGAGAATACACCTCCTGCTATACGGGGAAAATACACCGCCTACTATACGGGAAAAATACACCTACAGCTATACGAGGAAAATACACCTCCTGCTATATGGGGAAAATACACCTCCTGCTATATGGGAAAAATACACCTCCAGCTATACGGGGAAAATACACCTGCTATACGAGGAAAATACACCTCCTGCTATACGACGAAAATACACCTGCTATATGGGGAAAATACACCTCCTGCTATATGGGGAAAATACACCTCCTGCTATATGGGGAAAATACGCCTCCTGCTATATGGGGAAAATACACCTCACGCTATATGGGGAAAATACACCTGGTATACGGGGAAAAACACCTCCTGCTATCCGGGGAAAATACACCTCCTGCTATACGGGGAAAATACGCCTCCTGCTATACCGGGAAAATACAACTACTATGCGGGGAAAATACACCTGCTGCTATATGGGGAAAATACACCTGTTACATGGGAAAAATTTACCTCCTGCTATATGGGGGGAAATACACCTCCTGCTATGTGGGGAAAATACACCTGTTATATTGGGAAAATACCGCTCCTGTTATCTGAGGGAATAACTGTTTTTGTTCTAAGCGTAATGTGCACATGCGTCGCACAAACAGCAAACTATCATACATGAACACTCGACTTGATCGCTGGTTGTGCCAAACAACTTCCCGTGAATTATGTCCTGCTCAGCACGGCGCTTTAGACCGGCAGACAATTATCTCGAAGCACCGGAACGACAAACAAGTGATACTGAATTATGTGCACCCTCTGTATAAAATTTCAAGATCTCAGTTCATCGTAAGATTGTCTGTAGTTGACGAGAGAGTGAGGTTATCACGTCAAAGACGATCGTATGTACTGGAGAAAGAAAATTTTAAATGAACAAAATTGAATGCAGAAATTCAAGGTCTCAAGGTATGGTTTTCAGCACACCATACCACGAATATATATATATATATATATATATATATATATATATATATATATATATATATATATATATATATATATATGTATTCAGCAAGGGAATTAGAATGTTATAAAAATCAAATAATTTATCAACTAAAATGCTGGCAATGATAGCTCATTTCATACGGTCGTTTGGCGTGCAACAGTGATCACACAGCTTTGAAGTTTATTATTCTATAATATTTCTGAGGCTTGCATTGAAAACAATTGTTTTAAGGCGACCAAATACTACAACAGAAATTCGTAATGTGAAATACGAAGCAGAAAACCTAGGTATGAACTAGCTACGACACTCGTGCCAGTCTCTCGTAGGGGAAAAGAAAATTAAAACAAAAATATGAAGCTAACGCAAAACTTGAACTCATTGCACTTTCCTAAAATCAGCACTGTTTTTACCTAATCTCCAGCCTAACCTCAACACGAACTAAAAGCGAGTTATCGTACATTTTCTTTAATTTTCCTCGATTGTTCCATAAATGGCAGCAAATAACCCGAACTCAACCATGGATGGAGAGCAGGAGAAGAGGAGCGGCAAGTCTCACTCCAATAATTGCAGTCTCGTGCTCAGCTTCCTCTACTCGCCCCCAAATTCGTCAAGTTTTAAATCCATGCACAGAAAGCATGCAAAGTTATTTAAATTGAATATCGATCGCTTATGCTGACTTTGAAGAAACTCAAGTGAGCAAAATAAAATTTGTAAGTTACTTTTATTGTCTCTTCATGTACACGAGCTTCTAATGTGTAAAGTACATTACCTATAGTTAATTGCAAAGAATGTTAGTTTTCCGTCGTACTTTTCTTTTCTATTAGTAAAATCTTGATCAACGGCACGATTGAGTCTAAACTCAATCGAAAACCAGAATTTATTTATCACACAGTATCTCTGTCTTATTGCTACAGGTTTTGTGTAAATATTATTTTCCAGTTTTATTTTTTTTCCTTTTGACTGAACATAACCATTGACACATAACTTCACTGGAAATATATACAATCTTACTATAAATATACTACTACCTCATCTATCTTCCCTCTAATTGAATGTCAACTCAGTCATTAGCCTGCATTCCCCTGAGTTGAATGTGAATTGTATAACAATTCCACCATATAATAACACAGTTTGTTGCTTGCTTGGGCCGTCTTTCTGTCACGCTCTCAAGGATTTAGATAGGAGAAAATTTGGTTGATCATACAAGCATTGAAACTATTATATTGTGGATACCAAAGGTACATCCTTCAATGTGGAAACTCCTTCGCAAAGCCCGCGTTCACTGGCAAATCAAACGAAAAAAAAATCAGTGAAAAACAAGTAAATTTTCACATGTGGGTCTGCTAGTGACAAAATAATGGTGATGCCCTAGCACGAGAGTCTCTACTGACCCACGGCAACAGGTGCGAGTTCGGTGAGCATGACGAGGCTGCTGCGTCCGCAGTACTGAGCAGGGACCATGAACAGCACCAGCAGCGGGAACGCAACGAGTACCAACGCGATGAGGTACACCAGCACGTACACCACTGTCACAAAATCAATGAACAATGACTATTAATGCTGCTAAAAGAATCTGGTCGTACGTTTAAAGTTATGACAGGAACGAATATTATGTCAGTCTTTGTGTATACCTCACTAGCATATTCCAGAGAACTTCCAATAGGTGTAATGATCTGTGAGATAAATTAAAAACTTGTGAAAGCTATTTTACACATATGTAATTGCATTTTAAAATGCAAATTATACTTTATTGCATCTTGGATGACATTTAACTACTCAAATATTTATTTCTTTTGCTCGTTTAGTCGTTGATATTTAAAAATACACAGTTACACAGTTTGGCCCCGCACCTTTACATCGACTGCCTCATCCAACGGACACAACGTGTGTCTCTAAAAAAACCGCTTCACTTTGAAAAGGAGCTCGGTACTATTTGATTTGATTATAACCCTCTTTTGAGCGTGGTACATGAACTACTGTATCTTTCATTGAGTTTTCGATCCTGTCGTGCAAAACGAGTGTAGATATTAAACACTCGCAACCATGAACAAGCAACGTTAAAACTTTCTCTCTTAACCTATTATTTTTAATTTGTTAAGGTTAGAGTTGAATCGTGAACGAAAAGTCATTAAAACACAGCACATCTAACGAAGAAACCTGGTACCTAACTGAGATATGACGCCGCATTGATGGCGTTTAAAATATCAAAACACGTATAGTTTTCGTGCGTTCCAACTAGATATGTTTATTTGAAGTGGATTATACAAGGTGTCCTAAAAAAGTTTTCACTCTTTAACTGCCCATCAGTCATATTTAATTTTAATTTAGGCGTTTATTAGTATAGATACAAGTATAAAGATTTGAATTAAATGACATAACATTAAATTAAAGAAAATTAAATGTCATAGAAAACGTTAATACTCTTTCTTATGATAGGCAGTCCAAAAGCGAGTACAATTCTACTCATGGACTTATAAGTATAATTTTTATAAAGAGAAGAATAGACCTCCACTCACGTCCTCCATGTTTCATGCAGTGGTAGGGGAAGCGCCAGATGTTGCCCAGACCCAACGTGTAAGCCAGCAAAGCGAACACGGTCAAATTCTTGGGCTGCCACACAGGCCTCATGCTTGATATTTTTACAAGTTCTCCGTCAGTAGAAACTTCTGTCTTGAGCGAGGAAACTCGTGCCAGTGATGTAGATCTTTGAGTAACTTACTAGCGTGAATTTGATTGTTCCGTTACAGAGATCTTTCAACTAAAGTTCAAAATACGATCGATCTCTGTTTAGCGTAGTGGGTCGACGTAAAATGGCGGAGCTTTTCAACCCAATTACTTAACAGAGCCACCGTGAACTTGAGCTTGCTGATGAGGCTTGCAAAAAGTTTGACAAATTTTGATAACAGAATTCAAGAATTTAATCCGGTCTTCAGGCAAGCAAATCTTCTATCGGCACATTGATCATTCTTCATTTTTCAAGTAACTCGTAAAATTGTTGTTTTGTACAAACTATTATGCGTTCATTACATTCATAACAAAATATTTTCTCATACTTATAGGCAAAACAAGCAAGATTTACTGACTCTTAGGTTTACAATAAAACTGAATAGTTCGCCATGACAGTTAATAGTTTTCGTTTTCCTAGCAGAATCAAAAGTAACTACACGTAACTTTCAATTCTGTAACGCTTTGCAAAGTCATTTTACAGAATTTTTACAACATAGTTTGTAGCTTCTCTTCTAAATTTACAATACTATTAAACACAATGCATTACGAATCACATACAACCTTTAAGCAACGATGAATTTCATATTTTTGCAATAACTATGCAAAGCTTCCATAAAAAAAATGCATCAAGTTAACTATGGACATTTAAACGCCAGCAAAACCCAACGCATACTGTGAGTCCTACTGAGTTTTAGTCAATCAACCAAATCAGAGCATAGGGAACAATGGCCTAGTGCTACAATATTCTAGTGATTTTAGGGAAGTACCGACAGGGGCTTTGTGAACGATCGGTTCGACACAAGCGCTCGGCTTGTGCTTGTTGCCCGTCTCTTGCTTATTTAACGCTGGGGCAATTAGCCCTTTGTCATGTGATTTCCATTGCATCACTTCCGCCTAGTTCAGGTAATACAATCATGAAATATGTGAAACTGAAAATGTAAAATAAGTTATTAGTTTTTAATGCAAGTATTTTAGCATTGAAACATAACTTCTTCGATAATAGTATGCAATTTTCATCACTTACTTCATTCCGTGACCCAATCAGTTATTGCTTTACTTTCCAATTCAATAAAAAAACTAAAATTCCATTAAGTCAAATTTGTGAGGTAACACTAATATTTGTAATTTTTCGTTATTAAAAAAAACTGCAATGCTTCTGCATGAAGGGTTCCTCAGACATTTAAATATTGCTTTCAAATCACCGGCCTAATGGAACTATAATTTATTAGGATCAACAAAAGTGAAAAATACATCACTTAAATAAATTATCAAATTTTTATTGTTCGTTTTGCTCTTTTTAATTAACAAAAAAAATCGATTACTGTTTCCATGACGTGGAAGTCGTAGAAGCAAACTTAAAAAACATCAAAGTAAATAGTATTCCTTGCTGCTACTGCTGCTTCCAGCAGAAGCTAGCTGAAATAATAGGCCAGCTTCTCTGAACACAACAGGACAGGAAGTACGGCGCTGTCATGGAGCTTGACTCTTATAAACAAGCAGAGGAAAATTGCAATTTTCTCTGACAAATGTAAGATACCAATTCTTCGAGAGCATCGACGCTATTGCAACTTGATCAAATGAAATAAATGTTAGGAGTATGCAACATGAAAACATCGTGGAATGCATTCACGAGTTTCTAAGTGTTCACAAACGCTAATGGAGTCCACGTGAAATTAACCCTTGCATGCACCGTGTATCATATATAATAGAAAGCGAATTTTTACATATGATTTCTAAGGAATTCGTCGAAGATGCCTGTACTGCACCTAATATCATTATTGACGCCTACCCAAACCGAATAAATCTAGAACACGTACGATTTAGTTGCTGGTGTTGATGTGCCCGACTATCAGAGTGTGATACATGTTTAGCATATTCCCAAATTTGACGGCATGTAGGACGCACTTTTTTCCAAAATTATGGCTCAAAAAATCGCCCTTCGTTTCATACATCGTAGGTGACGTTTGTGACCTCCTGTAGGCCTAGGCTAATCTTCTCTCTGACGCTCACTAACCCAGCTTAAGCTTAGTAAGCCTCAGTACTAACCCAGCTTCGTCTTGTATGCAGTCTTCGTTATCGCATCTTATACGTCGTCAAAGACGGTAAATGTGTGTATTTAAAAGTTACAAATCCCGTAAGCAATATAAATTTTTCATCCTGCAGCTTCGAGTGCTTATTTCTGAGAAATTCTCTTCATACTTGCGCCACTTAGCAAGATACGGCTTAGACCCATACCCCTTATGAATACTGTGGTAAGCACGTGCTCATCAATGGTAGGGAACTTACAAGAAGAGGCAAGTCGCATAAAATGATGCACAATTAAATGTTTCCAGGTATAAACTTTCTTGGAACTCAAAATAAGTCGAAAAAGAGACAATTTTTCTGTAAAATAATACTTTCAGCGCATTAAATCTGAGTAAAATATGACGCACCATCAACATGTTTAAAATCAACTTGTATGTACTTTATGTCGGGACCAGCTCGAAGGTTCACAGTTAAGATGCAGTAAACGGGAATGCAGAGATTTCTCTGCATGGAATTTGATCTTTTTTACTTCAGTGTACCTGGTGAAACACTGCATTATACCTCAAAAAATTGATTAACGAATACGCATCTGAAATTTCGTGTTCGTAGAGACTAATTTTAAACCAAGTTGAAACCTGGTTATTATACTTCATATTCAGTCGCCATTCGTACTGAAAGTTTTACTTTAGTCACCGTGTACTGGAACACAAGGTTCCTTTATTCCTTACTAAGCGCACGCGTCAGGCAATCGAGAGTTGCTCGTGTCGGGCTAACACAGAGGACTCGTTAACATGTTTGTTGTGATTGCCTGATTGGTGTAAAACTTCACTTTGTACGCATAGTCACTAAAAGGATCTGAAAAAATTATAGAACCTAACCTAAGTGTTACACATACGTACCACTTCGGAGTCAACGTGTTAAATGAACGAGTGATGACTTAATCATTGGGAAGGTGTAGTTGAACAACACATTCTTGTAGCCTTACATGACGTATGGTAGAACTTACTCTCTAGAAACAGAATTTCTCCTAGGGGGGCATAGGCCTCCGACCAGTGGGCCGCGAGCGGGCGTTGAAAAGCTACGAATGCGGGGTGCGTAAGGTATCTGAGGACATTCTTTCTTTCGTTTTGTTTTGTTCGGTTCTTCAGATTCCTTACGCACCCTGTACATTACGTAACTTATTGACAAGCAGGGGGATCACGAGTGTTAAGTGACTCGGTGAAGGGGCGAGGGTAATAACTATAAATTATTACTTTTCTTCCCTCTTTCCTCCCTCAAAAGTTTATAATTATTTCGAACTCAAAGGCATGTACTGTACTCTACTCACAAAAATAAGAGGTCTGTATGCACTGCGTGCATGACCGACTTTATCCGTGGTTAGAATTTTTCGCCATTAGTTTTCATTAGGTATATATATATATCTTTTTTGCTCAAACGCCTACAGAGACTAGTCAAAAACATATGAAAAGTTCATAATGAATCCTTCGAAAATTTTTCAATGGAGGACATTTGTTTCAAACTACAAACACAGATCGGTGAAGATGCTGAAGTCACATGATAATTAAAAAGCTGTTGGGGTTTTTGTTCATGAATGAAGGCATCATAATATTTTCGTGTTACACCTATGAATGTGTAGAGAAACAATTTAATCACAAAGCAAATTAGCTCTTAAACCCCACGCAAACTGGCTGATTCTAATACGAATTTAAATGCGAATGATGGACAAAACATCTTGAGAAATTGCTTATTCAAATTCGGTCCTCAGGGAAGCTTACATCTACCGATCCCTAAAATACGAGCTTTACGATCCCTAAAGGAATCACATCTACCGATCCCTAAAACACCTAAAATGGAGCACGAAATTTTCATGAAAAGAACATGGCTGCTGCTCTAATTTACTGGCCAGTAAACAACCGTCCAACTAAGAGAAAAGCCCATTTGGAAACATTAAAAGCTATTTTAGCCAATGTAAAACTCCTAACGAGTAAATATTGCTAGAAGTTGGTAAAAATTGGCAAATTATCTCTATAAAATCTAACATAGATAAGCCGAACACAGCCCATTTCCCTTCAAAATAATTGGACAAATACACAAACCGAAGATCTGATTCATATCTACGACATATCCCCATCACCAGCTTGGTCGACTGGTGAGCGAATCTGCTTGCGAGCGGAAAGACCCGGGTTCGAATCCCGCTGCCGACGTGGTTGACGTGGCTAGAAATACGGCATGGGACTTGGGTAAAACAACCGAATAATTATCGAAGTAATTATCCGACCCAAGAATGGGCCCGAAGGTTCGTTCCTATAGCCTTATTCTATTCTATTCTAACTAAGGACAATTAAATCGATAGAAACAATTCACAGACAAAAACAATAAGAAAACAATGGCAAAGTCACAATTGAAAATAAACTAAGATGCATGAGCGTCTCGGAAATTCACTGGTAAGAATAATAGCTTCAATGCTCATTATCTGTGATTCCAGTGTATGCAACCGCAAAATAATTAAAATGAGTTACTAGTTTTGCCTTCCACATATATTATTATTATATTTCTGATTTACCCACCGCATTGCCGACAGAAAATGTTTATTAATCATGTATAGTGAATTTTTGTTTCACAATTGTAAAACAATTCAAATGCGCAATTATTTGTACCTAGACAAGACCTGAGTCTGAATTATTAGTTTAAAAGTAAATGTAACAGGCTATTAAATGAAAAAGGTCATATCAATCCGAATATTCAGTCAGTCACAAAGACCTACGCTATATTGACGACACAACGCAGCAAGTCTAACCACACTACCTTTTAGTCAGCAACTGATCCACACTACCTCCTAGTCAGCAACTGAAGTCATGAAGTGATGCTCCGATGATCAGGATCCAGGTCGAGTTCAGGAACGAGCGATGCCGTTGAAAATATCAGAGAACACCCCAAATCACACCCAAGAATTAACACATTGACAAAAGAAACGCTTAAAATACACAAATAATAGATTATATCAATTTGTTTCTAGAACATAACACCTACTTCATTCATATAAGCAATTAGGTATTAAGTTATAGAGACAAATGTATACATAGGTCTCTGTCTTAAATATAATGATTATGACATATATGAGTGCTAGTCTTTTCGGTGAATTATGGTGAAAGATTAGCACAATACTTTTTATAAATTTTCAAAACATTGAACACATATTTTATCAAGCCATTGAAGGTTTACGCAAAGGACTAAATTGAGATGCGATAATTTTTCCTCACGGCCCTCCATTTCTTTGATGTTAATGATTAGTAACATTCTGGCGTAAAATCTGCCTTCAGCTACTATTTTTGCAGTCCTAAACTCATACAATTGCGATTAGTTCCCAAAACTTTCGGATTCTACAATTAGCATTCCGTTTGGTTCACTTTTGGACATACAATTCTTTCCAATGATTTTTTAATCTTTACACGGGACATAATAAGCATAATTTGAAAGGCTTGAGGGTACTCGAGCTGTTACTGGTTGGCATGATATTAGAAAATTCGAAGGCGTTTATCTTGTTGGGTGTCAGACAAAAAACTGATCATTTTTCGTCAATAAAATTGTTTCTATGAAATTCTAATCAAAGGTACTTTGACCAATTTTGTAAATTCATTTTTAGTTGAGACCTGAATAAATGTTTTCATATTTCATATTCGTCAGCACCATAATGAAATATTTTTCCTTCATGAAAGAAAAAGCAGCCCAGAGTGAATGAATATTAATGCCTCATTGCAGCGCTCATCAGTTTCCTTATTAGGAGTCCCAGCGTAGGCCATAGCCTGCGTCGTTATATACTACATTTACCAGTGTTCTCTTGTTGGTGTTAGGTTGTAATTCTTTGTTCTTCCATTCGTGCAGCAGCATCGCCCTTCAAATAATCATTGTCATATATGCACTACACTCTTCCATACTTACTAAAATTCGAAACATTGAACAATTTCAAATCTACTACACGCACACACATTTTTTCCCAGTCAGCGGTACCCAACTAATCTCACCATCGTCTTCCACGTGTTTGAAAATTGAAAGGTTCCGAACTCAAGCGAGTTCCGAAATTCAGGATGGAGTCAAATACTAATTCACGTTGTAGCTACGTAATATACATAGATTTAACACAATCTTTCTTGCCCGCTTCGAATGAATACGGTAGAAATTTTCTACGAAAAAGTTCGTTTCCATATATATACTTTGACGTCCAACTTTTAAAACTAAAAACTAAAGCATCTGAAAGAAGAATAGTTATCTAGTTTAATTTTATCCATTCCATATGCCAAACAAATATCTTCCTTTAGTATTGCTCTTACTAATGAACTAAAAATGGCTAACTTGAATCGTAAATGAAAAATACGTGTATTGTTTTATAAGGAGATGGATAGGCAGAGTTTATGGTCAACGATTAGAACTCAGGAGAATATAGAGGCGCACAGGGTCTGAATATCTCGCTAATAAAGCAGCGTCGTTTCCACTAGTTTTACCGTGCGCCACCGCGTACCCCCTTTCAATTAGATGCAATGCTGGTTCCCCAGATAGCGGAAGAGGTTGGTGGTCCCGATTTCAGCCCACAGCAAGGGCAGTTCAGTGAGTTCACAAATACGATTTCAAAAAAATGTTACCGACACACGACTTGCCGTGGTGGACGGAGAACATCCTTCTGCATGTTCAATCAATCACCAGCTTGGTCGACTGGTGAGCGAATCTGCTTGCGAGCGGAAAGACCCGGGTTCGAATCCCGCTGCCGACATGGTTGACGCGGCTAGAAATACGGCATGGGACTTGGGTAAACAACCGAATAATTATCGGAGTAATTATCCGACCCAAGAATGGGCCCGAAGGTTCGTTCCTATAGCCTCATTCTATTCTATTCATCAAAGGAATCACTTTCCGACAAAAACACTGCTCTCCTAACTTTGAGGACAATACCAAGATATGCCACAGAATTGTGACACCATGTGAGAAGGCAAGGATCTTTAGGTGGAGATAGCATTATCTGCACAGCTTTATACCTCAGAAACTCACCAAGCAGGAGTAGTACAGACAAGAACGGCAATTCAAAAAGTAGCTTCGAATCGTCACTGTGTGCTCTGTGCTGAGCCTGCGCAGCCGCACTTTCATTACACGAAAATAACAGCCATAAAATGACTGTGATATCGTTTCTCCCGTCGGAAGCTGATGCATGGGATGAGCAGGTATTGGCTAGTTCGCTACCTGCGCTTGCACTGGTTCACGACTTCATCTCTTTACCGATTCATGTGATGTGAAGCCATTCACAACGTACACAGTTGCATGGAGTGAACACACTGCTGAATGCCAATGCAGAGTCCAGGCCTAAATCCAAAGGTCTCCGGAACTTTCAACGCATTTCATAAGGCTAAATGAAAAATGAGGATAATGTTAGCCTTTATTAGGTGTTCTGAGGGAACCATTTGCCTTTGCAGAGCAGATGTTACGCCAATGGAAGAAATTGGGCAGCGATACAACAGTAAAGAGAAGCTCTCCTAAGAGGAATGTCACTGTAAACGGTAGAAAAAGTATTACATAAGTAGGGTTAGTTAAAAACTCACTTATTTTCAATTAGGCTGAAAATTAAATTCCCTGGTGAGACACAAGGCAGAAATCACCAACAAGGTCTTAAATTTTGAAATTAAAACCGTAATATGAGTATTGTTAATTTATTCAGAAACATGTAAACGAAGAGAAGATCTAAACGAACGGACAACACAACGAAGAAACATCAGTTTCAACATTACTTTTTGTGACCTTAAAACAATCCGCTATCACGGAGTTTTCTGAGAACAAAATTGGTGATCAGCAATACTGATGAAGGCAGTTCAAAACCGAGGACACCCCTGACAGACAGACAAATAATCTACAAAAACAGAATATTGAAAGCAAAGGTTTCTAAGACTAATCAGAAGCTCCATCGCACATGATGTGCCACAACAGCTAGAGAAACTATAGCAGTATAAATAAAGCCTATAAAAAACACTCAAACCCTCGAACATAGCCCGGCTGGTGTGTGTAACGCGTCTTAGAAGCAGCAAAACACTGGGCACATAACGCTTCACAGCAGCAGAATTAGAAACCTGTTTCTGACCGTTTTCTCAAAGCAAACATCACCACGTGACCCTTTAACGGAACGTTTTATAACTGCACAAGTTCAGAGGCAACTGGTCTGCAAGTAAGACTTTCCTCAGCCATGGTATTATGCCAGGTCTTCACTTACAAGGCAGGTGAAAGGGATGCTTAAAATGTAGTTGTGGAGCGCCAGCTATACCCGAAATTAAGTTGGTAAAACATGAAACGCAATTAACTTCTTTCTAGGGTTTCTACATTAACGGATATAACCAACCACTGAACAGCACCAACCCTAAAATGCAAGCATATAAGCTATGGTAGCAATAAAAAAGAAAGCAATGATTTGTCACACCACCAACCAAACGTTATGTTGAGCCATGAGCCAGAATCAAAAGGAAGCACACGAAATAATTTAAACCTTACCAATGGGAAGAGTGAGCAAGAATCAAATGAGGGAGTATAAAAAAGCAAGTAAATTAATTGGTCACACTCCCAATCGTTCGGCAACACGTGTAGGAAGTTCATCTCTCACTTACCTCCAAGGAACTTATGTTCACGACACAGCCAATTTCAAACCTTAATCTCAGGCCTTTAGAAATCACAATATGAAGATTTCCTAAGCAAATTACGCATGCATAGAGATTAATTTTTATGACACGATACAGTACAGTTAAAACATGAGGGATGATACTGAATGATAACCTCCATATTGCAATGCAGTCTAGATACTCAAGTAACCTTCACAAAATAATTTTCGAGAGCAACTCAGTCCCTTTCAGAAGTCGGAATCAGAACTGAAGGCTCTTGGTCTCAATAATAGCGTTCGCATACAAATTCTGCGATCGTACAGTGACGAGACCGCGGCAACTGAAGATGTTGCCGAGCCTTCACTTGTACGCTCCACTTGAACCGAGACTTCATTGCAAGCTACATCGCTTTCTCTGAAGCAAAAATAGACTAATTACTAGGTTGTCCAAAAAGCCATGGCGTTCATCATCGAACACCACCTCAGAAAACAACCACGCTAGCTGGACAACTTAATAAAATGGAGGACAAAGGGGAATATCTGGTCAGCACAAAAGAGGTTTACAAACACTGAACTACAAATAATTATTATCATTACGAAGGCGGATCGTGAACAGCGGCAAGCAGCCTCTATGCCAGTGTTAACCTAAGGTGTCGGCCGCTGCACAATTTTTGTCAAATGACACTGCGCACTAAGGAAATGAGATGCTAAAAACGAGCAGTAGTGTCAAAATATGCTGCAAATATATGACGACGTCCAAGACCCGAAAACGTGCGCTACACCAATGTTGTGCATCGTCCAGTATGTTGCAGTACCTCCTCGAAACATATCAATATTGCAGCACAGTTCTACATGAGATGTAGTGACCGCATTACTTCAGAACGCACTGAAGTTTTCAACTACACTCTACAACACCGATAGACCAACTGAAATAACAAATTCTGAGGTCCAACAGTTGGTAATATTGCCGTCACTAGGACTACGCTGCACAGCAGAGATGAAAAGACTCAAATGGGATAGGAAGTTTCTTCTATGTAATCCAACTACAGATAAGTTTCATTTTCACATGAAACGAAGTAAACGTATGAAAACTATGCTACCACTATATATATTGATATTACCCAAAGAAACCGGAAGATGAACAAAAAATTCAGTTATTTGATCATAAAGGACAGAAATTTCAATCTATGTACGAAACCTAATGGTAACAGTGACGTTAGAAACTTAAATATAAAGTTGTAAATGAAGAGGCCTTGCATCGTAAAAGAGCAAAGCAACGGTTCCTTTAATCTGCAGAGCTCGAGTAAGTACAAGGAAAAGGAGAAGCTGGCTAAGAAATTCAGAGCTACAACAGTTCAATAACGGCCAAGTACTCGCACCCACCAACCAAAAAAAACGCCGTCTAAAACTCGCATATTTCCTCGAGTTTCGGTCAGCGAGCGCGTATCCTCGACACCCTTGGAACTAAGCTCGAGTAATAATGATACATCTAGTAAAAGCTCCTAGCATGGCATCGTGAGATACGAAGTACAGCTAGCAGCAAAGATCCATAACCCCTCGAACTCGGCTGCTTATTCACCGGCCTACTATTACCCGACGGCCGGAATACCGGCCAATGTTGTAATAGCATTTACACATCTGAAAGCCGGTGAGGGAAGTGTAATTTATTCGTTTTTTTTCAATAAACCTTTCCAATGAGAAGGAAAAAGTTGGGAGAGACCAGGGTTATAGTGCCGAATGAATTGGAAGCGCCGAGTTCAAAGGGTTAGAAAAAGAGGATCGGCCAGAGTAGAAGAAGAAAGGATCCAGAAGTGTGGAGCACGGCGACGGTGCTCCTCTTGTTCTAGGCTCAGCAGCTAATACTCCTCGTCCTCCGCGGGCGGAGGAATGTCTTCGTCGGGAGCCGCGAAGCCATCCTGCCAATAAATAACAGCAGACTTCGTAACGCAGCAATTTATTTTAACTCTACGACGAGCAAGTAACTATTTCGTATATTTTCACTAATCTTTATTCGTCTTTCATAAAATTTCACTTAACTTTTCACCCTACCATTTTAAAAATAGGAAACTAAATATTTCTAACATACTTTTAGGAAGACCAGTGGTACCAACAGGGAAAAGGCATAATTTGGTATAACTTGCAAGACATAAACATTTAACGTACTATTTGTAGACTTTGTGACAATTCTTAATGTTCTATGCACGATACAATTAAACCGACAAGATTTTGTAATTAAGACGGGTGTAAATTGGAAACATAATTTTTAGGTCCTATTCACGGTACAACTAAACATGCGTGACATGGTCCCTTGATTTGATATGGTCAGTACATAATTTGGAGATTTCATATCACGTCAATTTATACTGTTTCTATTCAAAAGCTTCATCTACAAGAGAGTAGGGCCATACGGAAAACGACACAAAAATAGCTTCAAAAACTTTCATAAGGCAATGGTGCATAGTCTTCCTAGTTTCATGTAGCCGACAGCAGAAGAAGACAACACAGAAAAGGATAAATAATGCCTGCTTACCCCAGCACAGGGGCCCTATCTGCTTCCACATCGGGAATGAGATTAGAAAAACTAACAAGAAAATGAAACAACAAAAATATTTCTGGCTAAGTTAATGGGAGTAAAAGAGATCTTATCGATAACAGGGTTGTTTTCCTATGAACATCATCACAAACAGGACAATCAAACTACAGTTACTGCTACCACAAAAAGACAGACACATTTTTGAGGAATTCTATTTGAGTAGACTTCTTCTACCATGAATATGCCCTTGGATGATACGACACCGGATAAGAGTGAAATCGACAGAACTTGATTGATATTAAGCGTATACTTGATGTATTGAACACAGTCCTAACGTCATAGCTGTTTATTGAAGAGCAACTGTGAGCAACTCAAAGAGGCAAACAATTGATAAATGAAGTGAAAAACACTCAAACCCTGTGTTGGTCAACCTATACCATCCCTCCTATGACTGAACAAGAAAGACGCGGAGAAATGTATGAAAGGCAAGTGTAGCTATAAACTCGTGGATTGCTACGCACTTCCTAAATAAATACGCTATTTGGAATGAAACATTGTCCAATCTCACCTGACTTCAAAAATTAACAATTACATAAAAAATGAACAATATCACGAGTATCACTCATGGAAATGTAGGAAGACTAAAAAACGCACCTCCGTTGCGTAAAGAATATCGAGTATTTTCTGCACGGGCGCCACTGCCCCGTCATCTTGCTCCTGGCAGAGCATTTCTATTTCTCGCAACTTGCCGAAGTAGAAGTCTCTTTCTTTCTCGAGGCCCTGTACAGTCAGTCTCATCTCCACCATCTGCCCAAAATGAGGGGAGTGGTGAGTGACGCTCGTACACAGGCACGCCAATTATTCATCCAGTCATTCACAAAACTCTATTACCGCTTCAGTGATGGACAAAACCGTATTACCGCTTCAGTGATGGACAAAAATGTATTACCGCTTCAGTGATCGACAAAAATGTATTACCGTTTCAGTGAAGGAAAAGACAAGGTTATACTTTGAGAGTTCAGAGTAAGCAGAAAGTAAATAGACAGTACTTGTACTACATGAATAAAAGTCAATGGTTTAAATGCACCAATGTAGCATAGCAGGAGTCTGAGTCAGTAAACGACTTTAGAATATAAGTAATACAAAAAATATTTTGAGTTTTTCAGTAGCAATTCACAATTCAGTTGATTATTGTTACTTGCAGCAGCATTAACATTATTAGAGCACAGCAATCGACTGTACTTTAACTGTATAACTACTGTGAGAATTTGTACGATTATGGTTGAGTTACATTGTTACTGTTCTCATATTAAGGCATATCAGCTAGTCTCTATACACCATCCGAGTTTCGGACTTTTTTGTACTAGGGGCAGATAATACATCAAGTGCTTTTAGCGCCTTTAGAAACAACGTTTGCTATTACGAGTGTACACGAATGAACAAAAGTCAAGAAGAGAATCAACAGCGAGATGCAAAATGAAGAGACTGACGCCAATTTTTGGCCTGGAACAGGCCCTGCTTTGAGCACACATTGACACGTCACTGCTATCAGTAGGTCTACTAATAAGTGAACGTAAAATCACAACAGACTTAGGACCTCGAATGAGGAAGTGAATCGCACTTAGTTCAGCAATTGAAGTCAGTATCTATACTTTAGTAAAATGCATAGCGGTATGCCCGAGTAGTTCATAACCAAACAAGAGCATTACATGCATTTTCTTAAACAAATAGTTCAAAAGTGTGTCCACTAACTTACAATTTATCAATAATCAAAGGGGAAAAGTTCTTATCTAAGTAAACATATTAATACACAAGTAAATGCACAAAAAACTCCCTCATCCTTCAATTATATATTCATCTGTTGGAAAATTTTGACATGTACTTTCTGAACACAATCATCATGGACTCTTTCTTGAGATGAGCGCAATGTAGTCATTAGCCTACAAAGAAATGGAGTATTTATTATATTATTGTACCCTAATCATGTAACAGGATAGTAGTAAGTACAAAAAATAAGTTATTCTACACTACATGGTATGGCAGAGTGGGAGATCACTCCAATTAAAAGATTAGATTAAATTAACATTTGAGAATAACAAGGGTCGATTCCACACATGGCAATATTGAACGTCCCCAGAAAAATTCAGAATAATAATATGATACAGAATAAGACAAATACTCTTGTGAAGCATCAGCAGTTTTATTCTCTATGCTACATAGTTCATCCCTTTAACAGCCTAATGGTCAACAATCACTTTCAGTATCTTCTATTTTATAAGCTGAATATTGGTTTACAATCCATTCCAAGTACTTTTTACAATGGAGCATCAGCATTACCCATTTATCATTGATACTGTGACAATGTTATAAGAAGATATTCACCATCATTAGCAACTATGGTTTCGGCGGTCCATCATAGACTGCCGGTTTGAAACAAACCACAGCCACGATCAATTATTATTATCTTCCTAGTTTAACAACCGCAGCCACAACAAAAGCGATCTGAGCAGTGATACACGGTATACGGCTAAGATCAAGACGAAGCAGATAACCACTACGTAGAGGACAGAGCCCGCCCCCTCACGCACCTGATTGGTGAGTTCCTCCACTTGCTGGTTGGTGGCGTTGTTACGCGGCACGCCCGCCCCCGCCTTGTTGCTTACCCCGATACGGGAGGCAGCAGGTGTACGACCTGTAATGCAACCTAATTTCACATAAAATACTGCAATTTTTCTCAAATTTAGGGTAAAGCATCTACTTGTATAATCCACAGTGAATCTCTATCTCTGTCACTTCATTTGTGTGTGCGAGTCCCATTTCTGCCAATCTATTGGTGAAGAAAAATTATTGGACTGAAATCAGAACGGGTATATGTACTGTACATGTATCATAAGCATTGTATTATAGATACTAAATGCACCAGATTACTATGAAATACGCCATTTTTTTCCATTATTAGCCTTTTTCTCCTACACGGCCATGTTATCGGTTGATAAGATACAAAATGCAAGTTTTGTATATATTCATGAAAAGTATTCATTTAAAACAACAATTCGTCGTTAATCATTCATTAAATGCATTCATCTTTATAATCATTTTAAATTGGCCAAATTTAAACCGTGGAATTTCTACGGGAACTATCTAGTATTTTATGGTGGCCACAAAAGGGTACGCAGGGTTTTTGTTATGTGCATACAGACTGCCTGGAACACGAGTGAGAAATGTACAAGACGAAAATTAATTTCTTGTCTCATACGAACAAACATAGTCTCATATGTCACCTCTTAAGAATGTAAAGCAATTCATGCTCTTGTGGTACTACAGGGTGTCCCAGAAGTAACTGACCCTTTTGATTTGCTAATAAACCGAAAACTATTAACGCTAGGATATTGAAACTTTTTTATTCGAAAGAAAAACCTTTTTATGGCACAATAAGATACTTGGTATCCTATTTACGAACCAGCTTGACATTTGATTTTTGCTTCATTGCAAACCCTTAATTTTCATCATGTCTCCATACAGCAAAGAACAAAGAATAAGAATTTTGCAAATCTACACACGGACAACGTCAATAACAGAAGTGCAACGTGATTACAAATATTATTTCCGAACAACAACCAGTCCTTCGAAGAACACAATTAAATCGGTGTATCAAAACTTTACGATACACCGATTTAATTGTGTTCTTCGAAGGACTGGTTGTTGTTCTGAAATAATTTCTGTAATCACGTTGCACTTCTGTTGTTGACATTGTCCGTGTATAGATTTGCAAAATTCTTATTCTTTCTTCGTTGCTGTATGGAGACGTGATGAAAATTAAGGATTTGCAATGAAGCAAAAATCAAATGTCAAGCTGGTTCATAAATAGGATACCAAGTATCCTATTGTGCTATAAAAAGGTTTTTCTTTCGAATAAAACAAGTTTCAATATCCTAGCGTTAATAGTTTTCACTTTATTAGCAAATTAAAAGGGTCAGTTACTTCTGGGACACCCTGTATATATGTAGCCTTTTTCGTCTTTTCAGACGGTCTTACAAAACCTTTGAGATCTTTAATGTACCTACTTTGTGAATAAATTAAAGTATTTCTGTTCCTTATACTGTTATTATATAGTTTATTATGCGCAGTTATTGGAGTTGGTAGTTGTCTGAATAGTTTGTGCTGTAGTGTTCTGTGATCTGTTTTTGTCTTGTGCTATTAAGCAATCATAAGGAACAAATATACTCAAATTTTTGTTAGAAAACAGGAAGGTTTTCCAACAAATTTTCCTGTTTCTTGAAACTTTCCTTCACAACATACAAAGTTATCCATAAAAAGTAGATTATCTATCTATACTATACAATAAAATCCGTCGCGTACGCACCTATTTATTTAATCATTTCTATAGATATTCACTCTTCCTTGCTGCTGAATTAGGTTGGGAACATTAGTTTTGCAAACATGCCATCAGTATAGAGCTGAAATGAAGTTTTTATCTTAAGTTAACAAGTATTGTTGATATCGCAACAAAATTGCTGCCACCATTTACTAGATTCAAATTAATTAAAAACCAACTTTTCCCCGCGTGGGTGAATAGTTTACCATAAAAGCCACTAAGCTCGACCAGTTGCCAGAGTTTTTCTAGTTGTTGCGCATGAACAACCCAAGAAACTTACCCATTTGTTTGATCTTAGTTGATATTGCATGGTAACTTGACTACAAGTACAAACTGCACAAAAATTGCAGATTTTCATCAATCTGTGCTAGATTGATGAACAGGATCCTCTATAGTCATGAACAGGAAAAGGCCTGGCAATAGCTGAAGATCAAACTAAGTCTAGTCTATCTATTCTTCCAAAGCAAGTAATACAGGTACAGCATAAATTTTATGACATGCATTGCAGTTCTACTAGGACTTACCTAGTCCTAGTCCATCCACCAAAAAAATATCAAAGGTGTGCCATGCAGAGATTAAACTATAGACACGGAGGCTGTAGACCTTTAACACCTATACCGATTGTTACTGCATCCTTTCCATGAAGTAGAATAGAATAATGCAATAGAAACGAGCCGTCTCGCCCATTCTTGGGTTGATACCCAAGTGCCATCCCGTCTAAAGTAAGGGCAGCTGAAGTAATGTACAAGCTATAAATGCACCACAACCTCCACTTGATGAAGGTAATTCCAATTGAAGGAACAACTGCACGGACCTGTAGAAGGTCTGGCTGCAGGCTTGACAGGTGCTACGGTCCTTCTTGGCATGGCAGACGCCATCCCACCACCACCGCCACGCCCGCTGCCTAGAGGCTCTCCTCCTCGCATTTCCAGAGCGTCGTATTCTGATCCATCATAATTTGCATCAAAAAATTTCTTGAACCACTGAAAATAACAGAAATGTGCTGTTAAAATATTTTGGATATCTCTTCTTGTACCACTGTCATAATCTGAGACATAATTGTAAGAATAACCCACCATGAGGTAAAAAGGCATCTAGCTCTAGCTTTTGCATCTAACATTTGACAGATGCAAAAATATGGCAAATACTAATGATAGCTGTGTTCCAGAATAAAAAAATTAGGTAATGCACAACACAATGAAGCGGCCACAACTGATGTTCGAAGAATACAGCATAGCAGTAAAAGGCCACTAAATTTTTCGGGAGCAATAAAAGGCTGGAGGAAAGAATTTCTCCTTACAAATAATTTCAAAACCCACCTGTAAAAATTCAAAATTATCTTGAAATTTTCCCTTTATCAACTTGTCAACAGGAACTATCTGTAATAAAAAACTCAATATTAGCATACAAAAAAATTGCAGAACACACATGTTCATATTTTATACTGAGAGAAATATACAGTGGACATTGGTATTTAATCTTTTGATGTAGCAGGAAGGAAATGAGGCCAACACTCATTCAAGAAGGGTGCTCCCAGTGTGCCACAGTGGTTCCCTGCATGCCCCTGGTTCTGATACACAACTGTGCGTATTTGGGAACTCGCAGTAAAAAAAACTAGACACTAGCCTTCAGTAGAGCATGACTAAAATTTTGGCATACTGCTGGAGTTCACACCCTTTGGAGGGAGCCATTTATGACAAATATTCTTTTTTATCCCCAGTATTACTTAGTTCATCCTCTGGTATGTCACCAAGGGGAACAAGTATTTTACATCAAGACCAGTATTATTGTCTCATCCTCTAGTATGCTACCATGGAGGAGATATTTCATGTTGACAATAGTATTACTGCATTTCATTCTCTGGCATGCTGCCATGTGTAACAAATTTTTGTGCTGATAAATATAAATTATTTCAATGCTGTATCACTAATAGCAATATATCCAACAGCAATTTTTTAAGGCACAAGAGACAGAACTAACAACAGAACTAACATAAGAAGTAACAGCATAAGCAGAACTAACCTTATCAACATTCATTTTTTTGAAGGATGCTTGCAAGAGTTTGTAGTTGTTAATGTATTCATGTTCCAAGTTTGTGTTGAACTTGACTTTTTTCAGTTGAATGGTACCTGCAAAAACAACAGTAGAAAAAACAATGATATTAATCACACAGACCATGGGCTTAACTCTTTGCCTCAAGAAAAGAACACACCTCAGGAGGAAAAGTTAAAAGTGGCAATAAATAGCTAGAAGAACACAAGTCTTTTACTTTATTACACCAGATTGCTTATTAAAAAGCAGTGTGATAACAAAGCCTGGCAACTGAATTGAGCTGAAGATATCGATTAAAATTCACCTAATATAACAAAAAATTTTGCTGCATATGTACAGTTTTGTGTACCGAGTCATTTGAGGAAAATTGGATCATATCCATAGAAAAAATTCTCAAATCAATTTAATGATGAACATGCTTTTGTTACATTATGCACTTGTACATAATTTCAGATCTATTCTGTACACAGTTTAGAAGAATTGCTTCAGCTAAATAAGAAAAGTGGTATATTGCTGCACCATGTGACAAACAATTTAAAAGAAACACAAATTTGATCTTTAATTAAAAAATAACAAGAAAGAAAAATAGCTACTACATAATATTGTGAATAATCTATATTAGAAATTTAATGGTACCTTTTAAAAGGCTTTATGCAGCAATTAATATTAGCACAACATTTCCAAAAAACTTCAAAAATAGCATGATTTATTATTAGAGACTACATACCAATGCTAGATACTACATACTGCCATGATTTGTTGCTAGATACTACATACTGCCATGATTTGTTGCGAGATACTACATACTGCCATGATTTGTTGCTAGATATACATACTAACATGATTTGTTGCTGGAACATATGTGAAAATTTTTCTGCTGAAGCATACATGTCTACTTGTTGCTGGAGCATACACATCTTAATTTATTGCTGGAGCATACACATCTTAATTTATTGCTGGAGTATACACATCAATTTGTTGCTGGAGCATACATACATTCAGAAATTCTATCATCTGGCAACTAAATTTATGGCACACAAACTACATAATTCAAAAGTCAAGCAATGTACCTTACATAGGTTAAACTCCTTATGCAAGAATAGAAATGCAAAGACTCTCATGGTTATATGCCACTGAAATACAGCAGAGGAATTCAAATTATGGCATACTGGCTGCCACAAGTTGGAGAAAATAAAGACAAATTATTATTAACGTTTGATACTTTGAACATGTTTGTACTGCCTGCTGACCTGGGAACATCATGTCCATAAACTGACAATATGCAGATCCAGAGCAGAGCTCCTCAACTTTACTGAAGCTGGCAGCAAGACTGCTGTTGATCCAAGACAGCAGATCATGTCTGCTAAGATTATCTGCAGTTGAGCTTGTGGAAAAGACATTCACTGCCATTTCTAGGAATATCTGTTGAAGAAAGTATAGGATTAGTTTTTGCAGGAATACAAATACTGTGAGACTGAAACTTGCATTGCAACACAATCATCCTCCAGAGAACATTTTATCCATTGATTTACTAACTAATTAATAAATAATTAAATATTTTCATCTTTTAATACATTAGGAGGAATTATTATAATTATTATTATTATTATTATATTCCCAGGTTTAACCACCACAGCCACTAAAGAGGAAACTATACCAACTATTCAAATGAATTCTAAACAATCAACTCAATAAAGAAGCAAATATTGAACAATGAACAATGACATCCCATGAAAACAGCTAAGAAGGTCTTCATCTTTACTCTATTCTACCTTGCCTTCCCTAATAAGATTTTTGAGATTTCAATACCTGATATCCCCTTCTATTTTACAACAAAACAAACTAAACCTGCAAATTTGAATAACAGAAATACATGACACTATATGATGAGCTCCACGACTAAAATATGACCAGCATCTTATTGATTATCAATATTTACTAGATACATATGAAGCTTTCAAATTGCTTATATTCATTAGGTTTCTAGAAAAATAATAGAATGAAATTCTACTGAATTGATTTCTCGTAACCACACAATCATAGTTAACCTTAAGATTAAGAAGACCTTAACCTTAAGATTAAGAATTTTTAAGAAGCTAGTGAGAAATTTGAGAGGTAACCTTAATAACTTGATTAGATTATGAAACAATAGCTCCCAGAGACAGTATCTTTTCAATTTCTTTCCAACTGTTCACTGTGGTCAAGTAACAAATTCATTACTATTTTTAGTACCTAGTATCCAGCCTAAATATGGATAAATCTTACTCTCCATGTTTCTTAATTTTAACATAACCTGTGGAGCATCCACTAACCCTCTGTTAATCTTAACCTTCCATTGGGTGCAACTGATCTGACAGGCAGAGCTATTTTAATTATGAAAAGCACTTGCACACTTGTACCTAACAGAAGGTTAACATAGCATGTGGACCATAGGGTAAACCTTTGTTAATCTTAACCTAACCTTTGGACCATGGAGTAAACCTCAGTTAATCTTAACCTATCCTTTGGAGCACAGGCTAAACCTCTGAAATCAGTTACTCTTAACATAACCTGAGCAGCATAGTCCAAGCCTCTGCTAATCAGTTGTTACTCTTAACATAACCTGAGCAGCATAGTCCAAGCCTCTGCTAATCAGTTGTTACTCTTAACATAACCTGAGCAGCCAAGTCCAAGCCTCTGCTAATCAGTTGCAAAATGCACTATAGACTGATCTCAAAAATATATAAAGTCCAGATATGTGAGCAATTTATAAAAAACTATTATTGTAAATGAATGGCTATGGTTTTATGTACAATTTTTAACCCAACAATTTGTGCTCAAGATTTTTTTAATGTTATCACAACCTTGGAATACTCAACTACAATGCATATGCAACATTAAATTTGAATGTAAATTTTCTAGACAGACCCTAACTAGCAAAAACATCAGCACAGAATGATAAGTAAGTTTTGTCTTCATTAACAATTTTTGGGTTGAATATAAAACCTTCATGCTAAACTTCTCTCCAGATTACTTCATTCCTTCAGTTCATTAAAATAAAATTTACACCATTTTCCTCAAATTTTAACTACTGATTATGACTAGCCTTATCTGATAAGCCAGCAACTGATTAACTTCACATACAAGTTAACAAATTCATTCAAATATACCCACAGTAGAGGCTAAAATTTAATATATAAAATCAAAGGCCATGGAAAGCAATCAGACATACTATTAAATCTGACAAGACAAATTTATTATATTTATCATTGACAAAAAAAGATCAATTATTTTAATTTTTTTTATAAACTAAAAGAACAAATTATAATGATTAATGATTACAGTTAGTTGCTATTTTAGATAAATTTACCCCAAACATTGCTTTCATTTTATCATTCCATACTGTGTCAATATATTTGCTAATTTATCATAAGGTGGAAATTCAAAACAGCTTTAAATGAAATCATGTAAGTACATAATGACATTTTCCATGGGAGTGTTGAAAGCAGTTATACCTAATCAATTTTTATTCACGTCATTATTAGTTAATTTATTCAATACGTTTTTTAGTAGAATGTTGATCAAAATATTAATTACATAAAAAATTATCAAAATTTGCAGCTTATAATTTTTTTGAAATACGCGTAGTTAATGAACTACGTTCATGATCTGAAGTCGGCAGTTTCACTCTACGTTAACTTTTCCTCATAACGTAAGCCCTCGCTTCATTAATCCCCCATTAAAATTTTTGACAGTAAATGGCCAACACCATACAACTGAAATATATAAAACCGAAAGCTCAAAGCACTTCAACGGCACCTAAAAATAAAAAGAATTAGGAAATTATCAGTAACCTCGTATGCCCAAATTTGAAAACGTCGGTAGAAATCAGGCCATCGGCGCACACCCACAGCCAACAATAATGTCAAGCGCTATGTGTCACTGCCGTCTATCAACTGCATGACTCATTTTCTTCAGCATAGTTTACAAGGAGAACATGTTATACATCAAGAAAGAATGACACATTTTCATTAATAAAGAAACCTTTTCACTTAATTATTAAAAAATTTAAATAACTAAAAACTATTCTACTTCAATTTAGTTTGATCACACTGTGTGAAAGGATATAATGATGATCTCTACAACACGTGCTAAATCGTCGGGTGGTGAGCATCTTCGCTTGCGATTTGTGATGACCTGTGTACAAATCTTGTAGTCGCCTTGGTCTCTTTCTGCCTAATTATCGGTGATGAAATACACATCCTGCCTGATACAATGCAGAACCTTCATGACGATCATGAAAGTGCTTTCTTGAGACCGGAGGGAAAATCTCGACACCGATCTCGACACCAAACTCGACCCGAACTTAAAAATCTTAAGATCTCCAGAAAAAAATCTTGAAACAAACAGTTTCGTTCATTATTTTCGTCCTATGCACCGTAGAACCTTCATTTTGGTCTCATATTAAAGCTAATAACTTTTTCTCACTGCATGGCTATAAATTAACCCTCCTTGATTAACCACCCGCACTTGGGGGGACGCCGTTCCTTGACACCCGTTTTCGAGTCCACTGACGATATTTTTACCTTCCAGTCCCAAAAATTATTTCTCATCTATTCAACCCACACACTTCATGTACATATCAAATTAAAGCTAATAATCTGGACATGTGCAGTGTCTAAATTGACATGTGCCTCTGGTGTACCCATGTTACTATATAAGGGTATTGAATTCATTATTGTGCTGTCATTATTGTATTATGATGCCATCCGCTTAAGAGTACTTTACAAATGGCAGTCGTGTCAAGATTAGAAACAAGAAACAGTGTGATACAAGATATTTTCTTTTCATTTCAATGAACGAACGTATTAAAATTTAGTGAGAAACCCTTTGGCATACCTGTGTAGCATCACATCGCTGCTCATGCTCCAT
>VCRD01004603.1:0-11967 GCA_006783055.1 Trinorchestia longiramus
CCCTCTGCCTCACCCCTCTGCCTCACCCCTCTGCCTCACCCCTCTGCCTCACCCCTCAGTCTCACCCCTCTGCCTCACCCCTCTAAGCTGAATCAATCGTAAATGAAATCAAGAAGGAATAAGCTCGCGTAACGGCTACATATTTACCAATCAAAATATTGAATAAGATTGACTAGTTATTTTCAAAATAGCTGACCTTAATATTTGTTCAATGTATCAGTGCGTAACAAATACTAGTGTAATACTAATGTGTAATACTAGTAACAACTTTCTCTTGAGAAGACTCATATCAATGAGTTAGTCAGCACTTTGCAGTGCTAACAGTTTGTTAGATAATAAGTCAATAATTTTGGGCAAGATATACTAAAATATCAACAGGCAATGTCAAATCCCACACCATGATTTCACAGGAGATGATTTCTAAACTTACATCATGATATTTTTAATTTTATATCAGACCTCAGAGAAGACAATATTAAATCTCAATCTCTAATTGTAGATAATATTGAATATGAAATCATGACCTTGCAAGAGGCAGTATCATATCCCAAACCATAACCTTAGGTAATATCATATCTTAAACCAAGATTTTACAACAAAAAAATAACGTAACAAAATTACGCAACGTCAAATTTAAACCAAAACTTCAGTACAAAATAACCAGTCCTAAGCCATAACGTAAGGCAGAATCAAATCTTAAATAAAGGTAAGAGTAAGAAATATCAAGTTTTGAACTATGATCTGGGCAAAATCAAACCTTTGACCCAAACACTAAAGTAAGAAATGTCAAATCTCAAACGCCGACCTTAGTCACTCGTCACACAAAATCAGCACCAGACACGCTAGGCAGAAGCACGGTAGAGAAGCCACGGACGCTCCACATTTCCTCGTAAAAAGAGCGTCGTAGAAGAAGTGTCGTCAAGCTGAGGCAAATTTAGGCCCTTGTGTTTACGAACTTCCTCAAGAAGCGTCGTGATGAAAACCAGGGTAAACTCTGAGCACTTTTTCGTTAGATTCCCTTATCCAAAAGTTTATAAGGCTTTCTCAGTAAAAAATAGGGGCCCTCGAAGTCTTGCAATTAAAGTGGACTTTGTTTAATTTGATGGTTGTACCCTTCTAAGAGAGCGGATGAAAACGATTAGAAAAAAACAAACGTATTCATACCAGTGCATAAAGAGCATGGAAAAAACCTGTACATCCAGTATCGACTGCCTGCATCGGCAAAACTCGATGGAATTTCTTGTAAAAGAAGTTGTGACATTCCTCGTAGAGGAAGGTCAAAATTTAAGCTTTTGTGAGAGACGTACAGTGATAAGTTCCTTCCATTAACATTGAGATGAGGCTTTCGCTAGATTCACAACCCATAAATAGAATCCTCCTCTCTCCATCTCGCGATTTATGGCGATCCCATCAATATTGCGGCATCTAAGCCAAGGCAAACTCCAGACGATAGCTGAGGTCTTTCAAGGCAGAAGAGAATCCTCATCTTCGAGATCTCTGCGTTATGAAGGTAAGAACAAGCGATGAGTGCAGTCCGTCTCGACGAAGCTTGGTCATTTTTATCCGGCTGATTTATTAATAATTAATCTCTGTAGAGTACGAGAACCATTGCAAAGACTGCCACTTTTCAGAATTACAGCTTCTCGACATCAAAATATGAAAGTGCTCGTTTAAAATGACTAACTTCCAATAATGGAATACATGAAAAAGCTGCAATCAAAATAAATATCAATATTTTCCAGAAGTAACTTTTGGATCTTGTAAACATTAGCAGGCCTGTAATTATTTGGTTACAATCACATGTTATTGAATACTTTGTATGATGTAATGACCAGGAGCAAACCCTGTTGCGGTGTCACAATTTTTTCTTCGCATATTTTGTAAGGCAGCTTCCAACTTTTTTTAAAACGGTGCTATCTAAAATCCCATATGAGTCAAAGGATGCAAGCACGTGAAATGAGAAAGATCCTTCGCAATGATCCCCTATTAAGATCCCTACCTATGATCCCTTACTAAGATCCCTCACTAAGATCCCTTACCTAGATCCCTCACGAAGATCCCTTACCTAGATCCCTCACTAAAATTTCTCACGAAGATCCATCACTTCTTATAATCTGTTGGAAATTCTAATAAAAGAAAACGATGAGACAGCAAATGTTTAATGGTTAATTTTCGTATATTTGTATGTACTATACGAAAACTTAATTGACAACTTCAAACTACTTGCATGAGAAAAATCAGATCGTATACGTACGCTCAGTAAACTATGGAGACCTTGAACATACGCTTGAATTATGTTGAGAATTACGTAAAGAACGTTGCAAAATTTTACAAATATATTGTGAGCAACAATATACGAAAAATCTTCTTTCATTTCATGAAGTATGAGTATAAGGTAACTTCAAGGGCGACCTACATCGTGCTGCTCAATTTACAACAATGGTCGCTCTATAGTCTCCATACAACACAAAAATTCCTGTATCTTGAATAGCAGAATTGTTAACGTTATTGCAGTCACGTTATTGTAGTTTTCACATCATTGCTGTCACGTTATGTTAAGAGAGAGTCCAAGCATTCACGTTCAAGAAATTCAAACCGTTAAGTAAGGGCTGACATCTATTTCTCATACGCTATAAATCTGTGCATGTCATATTCCAAATAGTAAGACACCAGTACGCTCATTTAAGAACTAGCCAGTTACCATGGAAATTCCACGATGTAGATTTGACGAATATGAAATTATTATAATCTTATTATAATTCTGCTTGTTTCTTCCTCAGTTAGTTAGTACGTTACGCTTTCGTCGAGTTTGCAGTATCATAGCTACCGAATTCCGCAGTGTAACATTAAAAGATGGCCTGTACATGCATCGATATGTTTGACATTTTATATAAACTTCTCATAAATGTTAAGACATATATTTAATCAGAGAACCGTAACTTACATAAAAAACTGCCACCATGGAGTGAAGATTGGAAGCTGCTCGCAATAGAATGAGATTCTACAGGCAGAGAATAAGGAATGAACAACGGCAGGAAATCCTTGAGAGGGAGAGGCAACGTCAGCAAGTGAGGCGAGCTGCAATGAACGATGTACAACGAGAAGAGTACCGCAAGCAGCAAAGAAATTTATCCCGGCAAGGGAGGGAAAATATGGATGAGGAACAGCAGGCGCAGTACCTTGAGGGGCAGAGAAATTTATTGAAGCAAAGAGAACAGAACATGAATGAAGAAGACAGAATGAATCAAAACTATAATAAGAGCCGCGTCCGTTCGTCCGTTTGTCAGTGTGTCACACTCTTCTAATCGATAGCTTTGATAGCAACAAGGATAAAGCTTAAGAAATACAAGAAATCATTCTATTGCATTATTTTTCTGTGGTAATTCAATTCCCTTTCACTTGCATTATGGTATCCAGAATGCACAATCGGTTTATTTTTAGAAATAGAAATTTTCTTTGGACTTTTTTCTGCTGAAATTCATCATGATGCTTTGATATTTTTCATTGATAATGCGAAAAGAAATGTTTTAAATCAGTTTGACCAGTAACCTAGCTACCACTTAGTATAAGGCCAGAGATTTTGGAAATTGAATTATTGTTTTTGGAATTGTGATTTTCTTGAAAAGCTTCAAAGAGATAATAGAGGATATTTTAGAATAAAATTCCGACAAAAAATGCCAACATGGATGGAAACGAGTCCAACCACAGCAAGACTTCGACAAAGCAAGAAGCAGCAAGACTTCGACAGCAAGGAAGACGCCGAAGACTATCGGACGAACAACGCGAAATTGCAAGACGAAGCAATGCTGCTCGCACGGCAAAGTTAACGAGTACACATTGCACTAGACAATACAATGCATTGTATTGTCGGTACCAAAGGCACCAGATCACTATAAAACACACCATTTTTTCCGTTATTAGCTTTCTTCTCCCACTCGGCCCTGTTATTGGTAGATGAAATAGAAAATAGAAGTTCTGTATACATCCATGAAAAATATTCAGATTTTGATAATACCACGGGTAAAAATGAAAAATGTATTTTAGTTCATAGATCCTGAATTTTGCGGGTACACATTGCACTAGTTATCATCAAAACCAAACAGAGAGGTGTAGGCAGAGAATTGAAAATATGAATCCTGGTGAAGTTAACCATTTAAGGTAAAATCAATTGCAAAGACAGCCCATCAGAAGAAAAGGACCAGTATATTTCTCATCCCATGGAATTTCCATGGGTCCTGCTAATATTGATAAATGCTTTAAAGATTTGCGACAAATTATTGTGTTTCAAATGAATACTTTTCATTAATATGTACAGAACTTCCATTCTGTATCTTATCTACCGATAATATGGCACAGATGGTACCTGTTAAAATTCCTTGATTTAAAAGTGACAAAATTAAGGATCTATGAAATACATACATTTTTCAGTTTTACCCGTGGTACCATCAGAATCTGAATATTTTTTAAAAATATATACAGAACTTTCATTCTGTATCTTATCTACCGATAACATGGCCGTATAAGAGAAGAAAGTTAATAACGGAAAAATGAAGTATTTTATAGTGATCCGGCGCCTTTGGTATCCACAATACCATGCTTGTAATACACGCATACCCGTTCTGATTTCAGTTCAATTATTTTTCGTCAGTAATAGATAGGAAGTAATGGGACAGACACACACACATACAGAGAGAGAGAGACAGACAGAGAGAGAAGGAGATACATCGTCTATTATATATGTAGATGTGAAGATTTTGTTACTAAGGTAATAATCTTCCATGAAAAAGAATTTATTGAGCTGCAAGCTCCCAAACGTCGTAAAAAACACTTGTTCTTACTCATCGTTGTCCAGTAATCTTCGAACTCAGTATTTAAGTTTCGCTCGTATCACACAGTCTTGTACGTAGAAAGTAACTTCTAGTCAGTATAATGTTCTCGTCCTCAGTACTATCACGCGAACAATGAGAAGAATACGAAGTCAGTCTTCCATTCGCAGACCATATCTTTGGGATCGTAGTTTAGGTCATAAAATATGGGTACTCTTCATCAAGCTTCGCCATGCATCGACTTGATGCCAGTCTTCAGTCTCGTGATCTGGAAATGAGCTTCACCAGCTGGTATCCACACGATCAGCTTATGAAGTCTAGCGTTACTAGAAAATCACTCCACAGTCGTCGTGAAGTCTCTTGGGTGCGACAGATTTCTGGTACATTGAATCTTCAGGAGACGCAGCTGAGGTTTATGGCAACTGTTACGCTCGATTATTGCCACTGTCTTGCTGAGTAAACGAATCTTTAAAAGCGAATTGATAATAAGAGATGTGTTGATGGATTATAAAATCTTACTCCGGTCGTTCCACCATCGTACAAAGAAATATAATGTGACCGGTATTCGAAATTTGTAACAATGCATTCCATGTCGAAGAACCACTAAATTTGATACATTTCATTATATGGTTACGACCAAATCCTGAGCACCGTAAGTCCATTTGGCGATATTTATAGAGTTGTTAAGCAATTTAATCTCTGAGAGAAATCATTGGAAGAGTCTGTGAAATGGTGTTCCTCTTACGTACATTAAGAACGGCTGTCTCATTTATTAATATCTATAGGGCACTAAAGCAGTCAACAAGCGAATAGTGTGGTGTTAAGTTTTTCTCTTTGTCGATTATAATGAGCAATACATAAATAACAAGCAATGATATTTATTTTCTTCTGAAATAGAGGATACTCCTCAGAAGGAATTATGAATCTCAAGCTAAATAATTATTACAGGAGTTAACTGTTAACAGACATCTATAAAATTTTTAACAGCCAAATAATCAGCAATCAACAACACAGAAAGCAACTTTCTAAAAAAATTAAAAAGACTAGGTGTTTCTTTGATATGTTTGCATGATAATTTTGCTGCGCATCATGAAGATAAAAATGTAATGGAAGTTTATCTTCCTTTAGTATATGCTGTACATGTACATTAAGCTCAGTTGCGCAACTGGCTTTGGACTAAAGTCATTTGAAAGAGTTCAATTTTACAAAAGATCTTACACCAGCGCTGAAACCTCGTCACAAGGACTTGTTAAAAATTATGGTCATTTTCCTTTCATGGTGCTGAGCAAAGTTAGCGAAGAAAATTCTCTCTTAGTCCAACTTTTGATTGACTGAGTTTATAAAAAAGTGAAATCTAAAATAAGAACGAAAACCTTTAGTCGGATTACAGAATCGTATTAAAATCTGGTTTATTAACCATGGTCACGGCATTATAGTCGAATTTCTTGAATTTCTGATGTCTTTTTAAAACTTTTCTTTTCCTCAATTTGAGCATCGTGTTAAATTCCCAAAATGTCGTTCGTTCCTCGTATTTGCTTCAAAAACTCACTTCAATGGGAAAAAATTTACTCCAGTCGAGCGTTAAATTTAGATGATCTGAACACATTTCTGTATATATACTTTATATAGCTGCATGAAAATCTATTTTAGCTCGAAGCTATTGATTTCTTAGCCGTAGACCTGCATTTCAACTGAGACTGAAATCAAAATACATTTGTCCGTAATTTTTACTCGAAACAATTATACACATAGAAGCATAACAACGATTGCTTACTACATTACATACGAAATGAAACGTTCAACATGTCCTAAAAAACTAGTGTTTTGTATACTGTGTGTATAATCGTATTAATCCAAATGATTTTTTGTCGACATTATAGAGTATACGAATAGACACGTACTAAGGTATAAACTAATTATTAAAGATCAAGTTAGCAAATGAGTTTATTCATGTTTAAGTTATATTCCTAGATTCTTTTATTATAGACAGGCAGATAACCCGTTGAAAATCCCGTATGAGTTCCACCACAGGTATTTTCAGTAGGCATCGCTAAATTCTCAACCTTTTGAATACTTTGAGTTGATAAAGTTTGGTTCAGTAAATCAGGGTCATGGCAGCGGAGTCAAAATTGACTTTATTTCTGGGCTTCTGAAAAATATGTCCGACATCAATAAGTCTTTAAAGTGAGCGTCAGCTGGATGGTGCCATTGTTTGGAATAAGTGAAGGCAGAGAAGAAAGAGTCAAAGTCTGGTCAGCAAAAACTCTGGCAGGGTTTCGACACCAGAGATCTATTGGACTCGAGCAGTAGAAAACCACTAGCGCCTAGAGTCAGAGAACCACAAGAGTCGAGAGCCGGAAATTCAATAAACTCGAGCGCTAAAGAACAACTGAAACCGTGAGCCAGGAAACTGCTGGAATCCACAACCAGAGAACAGTTGTAGTCGAGCACTCGAGAACCACAAGAGTCGAGAATCAGAAAACTATTGGAGTCGAGTAGCAGAGAATTAGTGGAGTCGAAAACTATAGTCAAAGATCAATTAAACAGAAGTCCCAGAAGTCAGTTATAAGATGCATTTTCAATTAGTACAAGGTAAGCATACTTAGTTTGCGTGTGGCTTAGAATGTGAATCATACGTTCATCGAAGTAGCACGGCGTGACGAATGGTGTACTGGTGGTTACAAGCAGTCGCATCAGAACTTCAGTTTAACACCGTGAATAAAACACTCAAGTAATTTGGCGTGTTTAACAAACACCATGAAGTGCATTACTGGTGAAGCTCTCGCCACTTAAGTACAATTGCTTCGTCAACCCACAAAAGTGCGTGTTGATAATAGTTCGCGTACGAGTGCGTGAAAATAAGTTTTGGTTCGATTCATTGTTCAGATGATGCAACACTCGCGTGGAAACATCATCAGACGTCAAAACTACGAGTGCATTTGTACGAGATAGTGTTCTGTTAGGTGGTCATAAAGTGCAAATGCTAAGTGCGGACGCAAGAGAAGAAGTGATTGCTTTCTGCAGTTACAGCAGCATTAACGTTCTTGCGGAAGGTACACATCCTCGCAGCTGCATAATTTAAAGTCAGCAGCAGCCGTAAATCGATCAGCCCACGCATGCTTTGCTACCAAGGTCGTACAACAGCCAGAATTCTGAGCAAACCCTCAAAATTAAATCATTCAACCATCGTATTTTTGAAACATGCCCCATCAAAGTCCAACCGTCTAGCCGACAGCAATTGGAAGCATGCATGGAAAGCTTGAATGTTTGGAACGCCAGGATTTTTTAATTCAGAACAAGATATCAAACGGTACAGACGAGCTATCAAGGTCAAAACGTCGTAAAGCGTAGCTATGAGAAAAACACAAGATGCACAAGTTCATAAGATGCCTTTAAAGTGAGAGCACCCAGCTGTTAGATATTCGAAGAAAGCCATAAAACGGTAAAAGTATGCGTTATCGATACGAGCATGCCTTTCAACTTCGACGGCCAAATCGTTAGAAACTCAGACCATGCCGTCAAACTCCATTTGCGTGCTTTAGACGGCACACGTAAGTTTTTCAACAACAAAAGCAGTTTTTGACGATAAAATGCTCATTTTGACAGTTCAAACCTTTTTTTGGTTATACGAAACCCTATTTTGACGATACAAGGCCCTTTTTGACGATACAAAACACTTTTTGACGATACGAAACCCTATTTTGACGATACAAGGCCCTTTTTGACGATACAAAACCCTTTTTGACGATACAAAACACTTTTTGACGATACGAAACCCTATTTTGACGATACAAAACCCATTTTGACGATACGAAACCCTATTTTGATTATACAAAACCCTTTTTGACAAGACGAAACCCTATTTTACGATACAAATCCTATTTTGACGATACGAATTACTTTTTGACAATGCAAAGCCTGTTCTAGTTGATACAAAGCTCTTTCTAACGATAGAAAGCGTTTTTTCATTGACACAAGCACTTTATGAGGATATGTATCACTTCCGTGACGATACAGAGTACTTTTCTGACGATATAAACGCTTTTTCAATGCCACGAGTTTTTCCAGCAACACAAGCACTTTTTGACAAAATGAAGCACTCATGTGGTTCATATCTGTACAGCACATTTAACACGTTGCCTGCGATTACCTAGCCGGTGCAAATCTTTACTTTGTACACACAGTCACTAGAAAGCCTTGAAAAAATTATAGAACCTAACCTGAGCGACCCACCGGCGGGTCGTATCGCACTCAACGTGTTAACGATACAAAGTATTTTTGGCATTACGACCCTTTTTTTAAGAGAAAAAGTCCTTTTCTGACCACACAAACCACTTTCTTGACGATACGAAGCTCTTTTTTGAAGATACAAAGCCTCTTCAAGATACGAAACATTTTCTTAAAATCATAAAATGAATTTGGTCATTTTTATTCAACCAGGATATGTTAAAGAATGTCGCAAATTATTTAAACAAGTCTAATTATTCAGGTATGCAATTAACACGTTAACCGCCACATGTACCACCGGTGGTACATTTGAGGATTTCACTTACCGCCGCATGTACCACCGGTGGTACATTTCCAAATTTTTAATAATTATTTTCAAAAATTAATTTGAAATGTTTACGGAAGGTTAAATGATAAAGTCGTAAAATGGTAAAGTCGTGGCGGTAGTGACAAATCTCTGATATCAGGCATGGCGGTTAACGTGTTAATGACAAAAATATGTGTATAATAACACAAAAATATTTTGTAGTACTGCGAGGGGCTGAGCGTCAATATCACTGCAAAGTTATATTTAAGAGTCATTATCATTGCAAACATGGACATGTGTAAGCATCATTATCTCGGCAGATATATGTAATTGCATTGTCATAAGCACGTACACAAAGTTCAGCAGCATACGAGTCATAGGTTACACGCAATTCTGACATGCCGGCAGCGGTGGCTGATGTCAGGAAGAGACAAATGAGTTGCGATGTCAGCCAAGCAGCGAAGCGTTGCTGGGACACGAGGCTGACGTTTGGACTGACATTTGGACTGACAGCTTAACTGTCGCACAGAAACAGTTAAAATCCAACTAGCCCTGCACCACTCACCACGAGAACGAGAAGCGGCTGTGTATGGATGCCCTGGTACTGCTTTCTTGAATTTCTCAACATTGAGGATTTATTTTCTGATGGAAGTAAAGAGATTTACTCGTACAACCACCTTGCTGCTCATCGAGGAAACACAGAATGTGAGGTAATGTTTTAGCAATCTTCGTTTAGTTTTCAAAACTTTAGAAAAGTAATTCATACCATACGTAAAAAGCTTGCAACGAACGACGGTGTTTATACCCGCAATAGAAGTAAATAGAACAACACTTAAATTTTGACAAATCTCTCCGTATTTACAGATTTTGTGCGCTAATTCCTCCTCTACCGTAAATGACTCAGCGAAATAGTGCATGAACGCCAAGGAACAGGCAAGTCTACGTCACTTTTTGAATATTCCAGTTTAGTATTTCAGGTTATAAAAGTCAACGGACTAAATTACTGTGCGTCGGTACCGCCATCGCGTGTCATAAGCGCTTCTACGCATCCCCCTAAAAACTTTTTTATATTAAAACTTCGGCTTAAATTAGGAGTCTGGACCACGTGTTGTGGACAGTTGTTGATGGATTGCAAATATTCTCTCTGTTCCTGTTTCCAAGTCAGTGGCGAAAAATGAAGCAAACCATTAATAGAGATGTCCTTTAAAATTGCCATGCGTTGTCAACAGACCCAAATTCAGCGGAGTGAATATTTCTGTAAATACACGTGATTAACAAGCAACACGAAATCCTAGCTGTCAAAAAAGTAAATAGAAAACTCAAGTTGTAGAAAAATAATAAAAGCCTCTAGTAATTAGTATATTGTGAACAAGATAGTTCTAAGGGCACATTGTCTAGTAGAGTGCATTTCATCGGTATATAAGGAATCTCACAATAATCAGTGCAGTGTAACTAAACCTCAAAAGCAGTTCTATGAAGCAGTCTCAAACACTGGTCTCAAAAGCAGTTCTCAACACCAGTTCTCAACACTAGTTCTCAGCTCCAGTTTTTAGCTCCAATTCTCAACGCCAGTTCTCAACTCGAGTTCTCAACACCAGTTCTCAACACTAGTTCTCAGTCCCACTTTTTAGCCCCAATTCTCAACACCAGTTCTCAACACTAGTTCTCAGTTCCACTTTTTAGCCCCAATTCTCAACACCAGTTCTCAGCTCCAGTTAGCAACACCACCGGCTCCAGCCGAGGTCTAATTAAATTTTTTATTCTGATGTTGCTTCAAGTGAGACTTTTGTCTCTTACACCGTCGCTGGCTGCCGCTGCACGAGCGACGCTTCGCCATTCCAGCAACAAGCCTCGGAACTTCGGCAACAAAATCCAATAGGTTTTTCTATAAAAAATGTAGGTTTTTGGAATCAAAAAAATCTATTGGGCACCTTGGACATCTTAATCCTTTGTGTACTAAGGGTGCACCTAGCCACCTCCATGTACAGTTAGTACAAAAAGTAAACGCCATTACGAAGCGAATAAATCTTAATTGAAAGCGTGCTCATAGAAACAAATTTTGCTGGACATTTTGAACAGTATTATTTGATCTTGATCAATTGGTGAAGTATTAAACCAAAATGTATTAGAAGTATTAAACCAAAATGTATTAGAAGTATTAAACCAAAATGTATCAGAAGTATTATACCAAATGCATTAGAAGTGTCAAGCTAAAATATATTAGAAGTATTAGACCAAAATGCACACGAACTTCTTAACTATTCTTTCGGATCAAATATGCTGCAATAGTACTTTTTTCTTGATCACTTCTATGACACAACTTTGTCTTCGACATGCACAATAGAAAGACATACTTTTTGCAAAAAGATGTGAAAACTTTTTAGGAAATGACCAAAGATGCTCATTCTATAAGTCTTAATTCACTTGCAATAATTCTCATGTTTTAAAAATACACTAACCCCTGGGGTATCAAACTGGGTCCTGGGGTATTAAACTGGGTCCTGGGGTATCAAACTGGGCCCTGGGGTCTCAAACTGGGCCCTGGGGTCTCAAACTGGGCCCTGGGGTCTCAAACTGGGCCCTGGGATATAAAACTGGGCCCTGGGG
>VCRD01004603.1:13613-37214 GCA_006783055.1 Trinorchestia longiramus
GCGTGCCCCACTCTGCGTGCCCCACTCTGCGTGCTGCATACTCTATGCAGTAGACTTCACGCTGCACACTGCACTGTTTACTGCGTTACGGTAACTGTTTTCTGTTAACGTTACGGTAACTGTTTACTGTTAGCGTTACGGTAACTGTTTACTGTTAGCGTTACGGTAACTGTTTACTGTTAGCGTTACGGTAACTGTTTACTGTTAACGTTACGGTAACTGTTTACTGTTAGCGTTACGGTAACTGTTTACTGTTAACATTACGGTAACTGTTTACTGTTAGCGTTACAGTAACTGTTTACTGCGTTACTGTACCCCAGTAATCCTAACACTTCTCTCCTCTTCGTTACATTGCTTTAATGTCAGCACAAAATTTCGCGTAAAAAAGAATCGGTTTTTTCTGTCCACTTCTTGCGTCCACAACACGCACCTCTTTGTTGCAAAGATTTACCTTTAATTGCATTCCTTACGCTTGAGGATTTGAGATCACTTCTCCCTGTAACACTTCGCTGAGCTCACCAAGAGAACACGTTTTTTTTAAACAATGATGGAAAATTATACAAAAAATTAAAAAAAGTTCAACGGCGAGTTCAAACGTTCAAATGTGCGCAGTCTATTTCGTGGATCTCTTTTCGAATTCGTGATTTTAAATCGTTTAAAAATAACGCAAATGTAACTTTTTCCTGCACTAGCAACCACAATGTTGAGCTTCCGGTCTTGATACTTCACTCAGAGCAGATTTCCTATGCAGCAACACTAAGTAAAAACTCTTTCTCAAGCGAGTTGAGTACTAAATAATTCATAATACGACCTCCTAAAGAAAAGCAGCTCAGAAATTAATGCAATGCAGCATAGAACAAAATGAGAGTACGTTTCTTGCTGTTAGATAAACTGCATCCTAGTTCTGACGGTCGTTGATCAGTCTTCTGCAGAGTGATTCAAGCTCTACCTTCTAATTTTCCTGGCTTCAGGCCTTCAATATGGATGCAGATAAGAAACATTTCATATTCTTGAGCAGATCGTAAATGTTGGGATATAATACAAATTTTGAAGAGTTCGATCGTCAGTTCGATAGACATGATTTTTTAATGAGTGCCATCACAGACCCCGCAGCTTAAGCTCTGTGTTGACAAAAGATACATTTTTTAACTCATACCAAACTCCCACTGGCAGGTACTGTACATTTTAGATTTTTTGCTTCTGGATTCTAAGTTTGTTTTACATTATCATGTGCCTTTTTAACTGCCACTGTGACTGCGTTGTGAAATCCAGGTATGAACAATTCAGCAACTCCCGTAACTATACCATAAATTATACTATTTATTTCATTGCATAAAGAAAAATTAACTCTTCATTTTATAGCATCAATGAAGTGCTGTGATGTGCAATTAATTTCACTAAGCCTGAAAGACAAACCTATCCGGTACTCAAGACAATAAAGCGCTGATTTTCGATGTTAATGTAACTATTGTAGCATTCAAATACCCAACACTGAAAACACTGGTACGAGAGGCAGCGTTCGCGTACAGAGAATTCGAACACACACGTTTGAAGGCAGAAGTCTGAATTGAGTGCAGCTGCGAAACAGAAGCAAAGCATAACATAGAAACTCTGTATCTAGGAAGAGACTCACCTTGTCACTTCAATAATCAATGAAGACTTTGGCTGGTAATGGTGGAGAGGGGGCACCTGCTGTGAGGTTCTATAATATTAATGCACAGCAACGTCAAAACAAGTGTCCACAGCTCTGGCTCAACAGTAACTGTTAATCAATGCATTGAGAACAAGGAAATGTGAAGCTATACGCAGAGCAAATGTTACTGATCGATCTTAGTGTCCATGAGCAGCTAAGTCGTGGTATACATGCCAGTATTTGGTATAACTGTGGTTACACGATAACACAGTCGTCGCTCTATTTCCGTTTTGTACATTTCTGAGTAAGATCAGGAGTAAACCTTTATGCTAGTATGAAAGATCATTCAGATTTTTTTCTCGAAGGGTCTGTAGAACATGGGCAGTTAATTTAAGTCGAGAAGACTTTAATGTTTTAAATTACCTGGATTCTTTTAAGCTTTAGGGCTTCGAATTTACTCCTAATAGCCGTTGCGAATAGAATAAAAATACTTCATAGAAACTGCATCTTATTTCAGAGGTTTCGTGCTGCAAGGTCACTCACTTAAACTGCTGAACATTACTCCCCTCCAGCCACTGTTCTGAACTAAATTAAAACCACTCCTGGACTGTCGCCCCCCTGTGTGAAATTGCACAATGGATTCCTACCTGTAGGTCCATGAACTCTTAATATCATGCCTTACTTTAATTGTACAGCACACACTTATCATGCAAATTATTTTGCCTTTAAAAAGTTACCAAAACTGAAACGTTATGGCAACGTTCAATTAAGAGATAATGAAAGACATGGATATCGCGTATTTGAAGAAAACCTACGGATTCTACAACCATTTTTTCATCTATCAATGCGACAAATTTTAAGTTTCAAAGGAAAAAAAATTTCAAGTTCAGAACGATGCTACTTTTGAACTCGGTCGTCTTGTTTGCATAAAAAAATTGCCCAGAAAACGAAACTCTATAAAAACAAGATTTCATCCACTTAATGAACTAGAACTTTATAGTTTGATCGTGACATATTAAACAAATATTTATCACATACATTTAATTATCTTATATTATGATACATACATACATTCATCACACAATCATGCCATTTACGTAGCATTCATCCTACACATTCGTCTTTCATTCACTTATAACTGTAAAATAACTTTCGTAAGACATTCGACTGAAATTACATATTCGTCACAACACACATGACTGGCATTAACGAAGATTTTGTCTGGACCAGATAAGGTTAGTAAGTATCATTGCTGGGCGTTGCAGCTGTTTGATTACCTTGTGGTTGCCCAATGTTGACACGGTATCACAAATCCATTGCACTGAAACATGTAGCTCCTGATCACAGCTGAAACATGTAGCTCCTGATCACAGCTGAAACATGTAGCTCCTGATCACAACTGAAACATGTAGCTCCTGATCACAGCTGAGTGAGCAACTTTTGGACTCAGATGGTAGGTGACGACGAGTGATCAGCGAAACCCTGGTTATTATTAGAAGTCTTGTTTTTAGAAAAAAATTACATTTTCTTCAAGGTTGACTGGATTTGCTGGAAAATTTATTCCTTGTAATAAAAGTGCAATTTAGTTTACCGTTCGACTCGATTGGACGACTCGATTTACGGATGAAATTCTTGCTAGCTAACATTTTCCTGGAAGAAGGACGCTTCGAATCAAATCAAAAGCGATGCAAATGTTATTTTTGTTATTTTACAATCAAAGATAAATGAACTTACTGTAGTTGTTTTCGCTTCTTTATATGGAATCAAACTTCTAGGAAACATAGCGTTCAAAAACAGCTTTTTTAACACTTTTATCTAAATGAGTCCGCATAAATAAACATCATAGCGAATCACAAGCTTTTCACTGATAAAATAATAATTTTCTCCACCAAAATGCATTACCAAAGCAATATCTACAAGCAACAAAGCCTTCGAATAACGCGTTTTGAGTACCAGAACAGCCACGCTTGCCTGCAGTCTTCTCATACTTCTCATACTTCTCTTACTTCTCATGCTTCTCATACTTCTCATACTTCTCATGCTTCTCATGCTTCTCATACTACTCGATTGATTGCAGTGGAAATCGCTCTGTTCGCATACGCTCACATACAAAATACAACGCTATATCAAACACTACCTAAAGCTCTGTACTTCTGTTGCTTGATATCATATGACCAAAACTTCATATCATGCCTCCAATACTCGTCATTGCTCTACTTCTCATCATACACCCAATATCATACATCATACATCATTACACCCATCATATTACTGCAGTCTCCTAGTATCATACTTCCGTACTTCCATAAGGCTTCCAATGCCCATCATATACCCGCATGCCATTGTATATCCATCAAATGCCCCTGTATACCCAACAAAATGTCCCTGTATACCCATCAAATGCCCCTGTATACCCATCAAATGCCCCTGTATACCTATCAACTGCCCCTGTACAACCACCAGCAGATGCCGAGTGCGGGTAAGATGCCCTTGTATACCCAACAAATGCCCCTATATATTCATCAAATGCCCCTGTATACCCATCAAATACCCCTATATGCCCATCAACTGCCCCTGTACAACCACCAGCAGATGCCGAGTGCGGGTAAGATGCCCTTGTATACCCATCAAATACCCCTATATATTCATCAAATGTTCCTGTATACCCATCAAATACCCCTATATATTCATCAAATGTTCCTGTATACCCATCAAATACCCCTATATACCCATCAACTGCCCCTGTACAACCACCAGCAGATGCCGAGTGCGGGTAAGATGCCCCTGAGCTCACAGGCAGGTGGAGGAAGGGGAGCTGCAGTACGAGCTATCCTCTTTAAGACTGCCACACTAACGCGTCTACCCTCCGCCATTCAGTTTAGTAACCGTTGCCATTGTCACTGAACAGTGTCAGTCACAGACGCGTGGGTGTCATGCTGAGGATAGCTAACCTAATTTTGTCGATGAACAGAGGGGACACTTTAATTGTCAGCTAAGAACCCGTACAATCAGGATCATATGCAAGTGAGGTGTGTGTTGAAAATTATAATCGTGATAACGAAACAGTGGCAGCTACACATAGCAATCAGCGTCAGTGACAGGAAATTGAAGTACTTTTGTAATCATGAGCATAAAAAGTAGCAGCCAGTAACAGGAAACTGAGGGAAGAGGAAAAATGTATAAATGTTGATTGTAATTTAACAGTGTCCGTCACACGGATAGAGGCAAGTTTCCATGGATTGTTTTCGAAGGGAATAGTATTAGCCACATGGAGTATTTGATTCTAGTGTCTGATTGTACAAGTGGATAGGTCGTTCAGAATATTATAGTACTTACAATAATTTGAACAAGAGTTTAATGCATTTTTGCACAGCTTTAAGATCAAGTTCATAATGAACGCAAGATAAGACTGTTACAATACAATTTATGTCTCAGAGATAGACTTAAGTACACCAAATAAATTACAATTGAACTGAATCCAAAGGCAGTTAAAATCTGATCCTGTTCTTAGTTTGTTGTACACAGAAAAAATTTAAACCATTTTGGGTTTCTGGTAGAAGCGCGCGGAGAATTTTATCTTGCCACCAAAGTCTTTTGCACGTACATGTGATAATTGAACTGTATTTTTTGCACGTACAATACTGGTGAGCAAATAATTCAGTACCCTTAATATAATTGTAATTATATTAATAATTTTATTTATTATTATATTAGAATTAATTATTATATTAATTATATTAATAATAACCCTTAATATAACTGTAATTATATTAAGTACTATTTAATAAATATATTGGGTATTATTTAATCAAACTATTAAGTATACATTTATTTATTATACTTATTGTGCAGCAGCTACTTTTTTATATGAGGAAGTGTAGTATTTTCCATCTCATTGTATGCCGTATTCTTATACTGTATTTATATAATCAGACTAAATGACTTCATTTTTGCTTACTTCAGAGTTTTGAGTGACAGTAAACTGGCATTTGATGTAACGTACGAATGCACACACAGGGATGTCCTACAGAGGCACGAACAAACTAGCACGGAATCCTGCATGTCTCAATAACATTTTACTTTCAATCTTACATGTAAACAGTTTTACAACTGAACAAAATTTTGCAGAAGTACATAAAAAATTATTAGTGTAACGCAATTTTCGTGAATCGATGCAAGAACGTCGTTTACCAGCTTTTAAAAATTGAAGTAATGTCGCCCGACCATTTTTTACATGAGAGGCACCTCCCAAGCTGCTCACCTTAATAAAGTAACGAAGAATTCATGACCCTCGAAGCAGTTTTCCTCAGTGAAGTAGGCTTGCGCCACTTCAAGCGTCGCTTCACGAACAGAGGTCGACAATTCCACGAATTGTCCCAAAGAAAAGTTGTGCGACGCAATAACCCTTCGAGAAAGTAGTTTTCAATTCGTAGCCCTCAATATCCTTTCGGTGGACCTATAAATAGCTGTTGGATTTACCACTCCGACAGCTCTCCAAGATTGCTACCAAATTTTAACCCGTAAAACTCGCTCGTCTTTAAGAAACAAGCGACTTGAAGAACACCAGAACGACGGCAGCTTGAGTTATAAATTACAAGCATAAAATACAAGGGTATCGCTTCATGTGTAGTGAGGTTCGCATTATAATACAAAGTGCGGCAAAAAAATCTGACACGTTTGCAGGTTTGATAGAAGCAAACAAGAATCACGTACAAAAACTGCGTAGAGAAAAGATAAAATATAAAAATAAATGCATTACATTCACATTTGAAATACAAACACTCTTTTCGCTCTTTACATTATTTAGCTCACTTTAAACTTACAATGCATCAGATCACTTGGCCACACCCTGTACACGCAAAGAATACGGAAAATTATTGGGCAGCTAAGTGAAAGGCAAGCAATACGCTAGAAAAGGAACGTTGAAAAAGTCCCGTAAATCACAGGTGATAGAAGAATGGATGAAAATTTTCATATGGGTATCACTGACCGTCAAGAGACGAACTATTGTAGAAGAAAAGACAGTTGTTGCCAGAACTAGGGTGTCTAGCGAATTACAAACGTCAAATACAGTCTATTGTCGGCGAAAATCTTTCTGAGACGGACAATGTCCATAGCTTTGAGCTACAGACCCATAAAAAAGGAAATCGTTTTAAAAGCTAAGGACTTACAAAAAATTTGACCATAGACGTGCTCGAAATCGGTACCAGCAGCACAGGACTTGATGGATATAATATGCGTTGGAATTGCTTCGCTAAGATGGTATTAGAGAATATAACACTTGCGTAAACTACATTACAAAACTGGAAAATAATAAAACCTATAGGAAATCAACACTATAAACTATTGTAGATAATGTCGCAACAAAGATGCAAATCAAAGGCGCAATAATGTGGGCCTGAAGCCATCATAGCTTTTGAAGAACCATCTTATTTGGAACGTTTAATTCGATTTATTACAAATAATCAGTTGGCGGTTTCCTCTGGGACAAAATGATGGACATTCGTTAGATAAAGAACGAAGGAAAGAAAGATAGAAACATTATTTTCCCCCAAGTATGTAGTAAATTTACATCATATTTTCAATTGTTAGCGCTAACATCTTAAGGCTAGCGATGATGCGTCCAGCGACTGTTCCTGTGTCATCGAATTAAACTTCGAAAATGAGTCTGCATGATAAAGCGTATCTTATTCAAAATAAATTAGATTTGATATTAAGTATGCATGAGAATATGCAAAAACAACCTACTTTGGTTTAGCTACTGAATGGGAAAGCAGATGGCGTTAGGAATCTGAACAATGAGGGTCCAATTCTACTTCTTCTTCAGTTAATTAAAGATACAGTAGCTGATCCTCACTAAGTTTTGTATGGCATCTCCACATGAATAATTATTGTTAAAGCTTAATTGTTGGGCATCATATATATATACTGTTGCAATTTCCAACCATTCACTGATTTAAAAACAGACATCATTTTGTTTCATAGGAAATTACTAACAAATAGTGCATCAGTTCGAATAAATCGTAGCGTGGTCTTCATGAAATAAATATAACACTCTATTTAGTTTGACAACTCATAAATTTTTCATCGACTGACAGATTGACATGTGCAATCTAAAATACAGCGCTGAAATGGTCTTCATATGACCTGATCATGCAGAATATTGATTTTTATGCAATTTCAGGGAAAATCATATTAATTACTAACCCAATTTTTTCCTTACATAAAGTCTATTTAACGTTGCCTCATTTCTACACTAATTTCTTCGCCTATTTTTAAACCTTCCTCAATTGCTCCAATTCATTGCATGCTAAATTCTTAAAAAGTGGAGCTGTACACTTATCATTATTCTGATCGCTAAAAGAAGAAATATTTTCTCAGAGAAAGAGGTAGATTCTTTCGCTGATTACCTCTGTTGCCAACCACAGAAATGATCGCGTCTTATTCTTGACGTATCCAAAGCCTCTTTTGGAGTCATTATTTTCTGAATAAAAAAATAGCTTCTCATTCTTACTGTCTCTGAATACAATTCACACACACACAAACAATGTCATACTCCTGCAACCTTAATAACGAAGCACGAATCACATTTTTTTAAGACAAACAATTCCCGTGCAATTTTCCCAAGGGAAAAGAACTGCGATTGGAACCATTTTGTATTCCCGCCAAGGGATGCAAACTGAAATGGAGAAATTGCCTTATTAACATAGATTTCTTTGGCATAGGTATGCGTAAAGTGGCTTCCTCCAACTCGAAAAATCAAATTAACGGAAGATGAACGATGTAAAAAAGTAGCAAAAGCCATAATGGCTCCAGATCTTCATTAGTAAATATTCGGTAGTCGACGATAGTTTGCGTGTTCGCTGGCACGCAAGGGAAAGAGTATTGCTTGGCAGGCTTGGCAGTCAAGATTGCCTGTCAGCTTTGCTTGGCAGGCTTACCTGTCAGGCTTACTTGGCAGGCTATAATATAATATAAGCCAGTCAAGATTACCTCTCAACTCTGCTTGTCAGATTTGCGTGTCAGTTTATCGATCAGATTTGCCAGTCAGGCTTGGCAGTCAAGATTGCCTGGCAGCTTTGCTTGTCAGGTTAATTTGCTATGGTTTGCTTGTCAAGATTACTTCTGAGACTTGCCTGTCATGTTTGCTTTTTAAGGTTGCTTGTCAAGTGTGCCTGACAGGTTAACATAAGTATGCGTGGGCGGCTTGAGGAAATTTGCCAAATGACGTCATGTGACAGCGCCTGCGGACTTAGAGCGACGGTCGCCGACATGGAGCAGCCTAGTAAAGATGAGTGACAGAGCTAGCGGCAGCTTCTTCAAGAAAGGGAATGGAGCACGAGGGAAGGAGACAAATTAGAGTGGAGGTAAAAAATCCTAATGATTCAACTTGAAAAGGGAAGTCATGCAAAAAATAAATAAATTGTGGCGTGAGAAGCTGTGGTGTAGCTGCTGCAGCAGTAAAGTACAATAGAGAACAACTCTGAGAATTAAGCTGTACAGCTATGATAGGAAAGGCAGCTCTGAGCGAATTGAGGACTCCTAAAAAAAGCAGTTTTTTCTGTCTGAACGAGGAACAAACAGCTTTGAGGCTACTCCAGAAGTACGTAAAAATTCATGTATCAAAATTGAAAACGCATCCTTGTACAAATGCAACATGTCTCATGTATACACCTGGCTGATATTACTAACTAAAATAATCAATATATTAAAAGGTCAGCATTTCAGGACTTCGCATTCTACGAAAAACGTCCTGAGATTCTAAATGTAGGACACAAGAATTGAGCGCCTAGAATGTCTAGCAATTACACAACTAACATACAATGCAGACAAGTCGTTCCTTTCATCCTCCAGCGCTTTGGCCAGTAGCCAGAGTTAAAAAATTTATACGCATTCATAAGAACAATTCATGCGCTCACTTTTGATTCATTCTGAACTGCATCTAAATTGCGTTAGTTACTAATATACTGATATCAGTAGCTACAAGAATATGTAATTCCAGAACGATAGTCTGTAATGACTAAGATGCGACTACGGATGTTAATAAGAACTAAATGTAAGAAACGAGAAATTCTTCGAACAAAATAATTTCTGATCAACAGTAGGCACATTTGAACCCGTAAGCCGAGAGGGACCAAAAATATTCTAGACCTGTGTTCTGTACTGCATTTCTTCCACCGAATCATTTTTTTTAAACACTAGTTCGCCTCCCTACTATACTGCCATCTGCACTCCTCACAGTTGTGACATAACTGTTGTATCACAACAACTGGTCATCTGCATTTCTCACAGTTGTGACATAACTGTGACACCACAACAACTGGAGGACATCATGTAAACTTCCCCAGTCGTGTAGGATACATCAGTCACCGACCCTCTAAGGCCTGGAAAGGTCCTCAGAAGGTTAGCCCAGCCAATACTGGCCTCATGAATACCTGAGAGAACAAGATTTGTTTTCATCTATAAAGCTGCGTTCTCAACTGATGGTGGTCGTGCATGGTGGTGATGGTAGAGTTGCGTTCTCAACTGATGGTGGTCGTACGTGGTGGTGATGGTAGAGCTGCGTTCTCAACTGATAGTGGTCGTGCATGGTGGTGATGGTAGAGTTGCGTTCTCAACTGATGGTGGTTGTACGTGGTGGTGATGGTAGAGTTGCGTTCTCAACTGATGGTGGTCGTACGTGGTGGTGATGGTAGAGCAAAGGAAGGGGCAGAAAGAGGGTTGGTTGGACTGTGAGCAAGGAATGTTGTGGCGGTGGTGGCCATAAATGCGTGTGTGTCAGTATATAGGTGCCAATATACAATGGCCCACTCAGCTTCTTTAAATTCAAATTCAAAATCACATCGAATGACGTCAATACCAAGAATAATAAAATTATTTTCCTAGCCTTGTGCTCCCAGTTGAACTCTCTATAACTATGTTGAAGAAATAGTCCAAATGTTCAAAACACCAAAATGCTATCCACATCTAGAAGAATAATTGATTTCCTTTACACCATGAAACACAATTTCCTTAACAACACGACTAAGCCTAGGCTTTCTAATAAAATCTTACTCAATTATAATTTTCCTGAATTTTAAGCCAAAGAATCTCGTGACTCTGCTACTTCCTCAAGATTTAACTGCTTACATTCCCTCAAATTATATTCTGTTTTTCGTGTATTTTTTAACTTATGATCCCAGGACCCTATAAGCACAAGACTTTCCTTCAATATCCGGGATCATTTTCCTCCTAAACAGTACTTTGCGAGACATGGACGCGTCATTTCCTGAACAACAGGCTGCTCGAACACAGACCTCTGTTGTGCAGGAGTTCGCTCACATAAAAATCCAACTGTGCACCGTATCAGTCCAGTCTCATCCATTCGCCCTGCAACAGAGGGCGAGTTTCTCTGAACACTGTTTGTTTATATCTGAAGGTCTCCAGTGCTGGGGAGTTCATATGCATAACACTGCCAGCTCCTGCATTGTGTTGCCTTACAGACTCTACTGCTCAGCTTAACTTCATGTCCTTTGGAAAGAAAGGTTTCAGATGAAGTGATAAGTTTCTTTCCAAAGAAAAGTTAGTAAAATAATTATCGAAACTGATATTACTTTGAAATGGTTTATGGTCATTTCATGGCGTTAATTTAACTTGGAAAATATTACAAAGTCAAGTTGCATTTCAAGCTAACTCTAGCATTTAAGTAAACCTTTACCTGAAGTGTAACGAACTTTGGCACCCATCGTACAGTGGAAGTGTGCATGGAACATATTTTAGCAAGAGGTCGTTTAGGCAAGACGACGTAGCGGCCACCTGGCGGCAGTTAGTCACAACTTTGTGCAGGAACGGATCGTTAGTCAAAGTTGGTAGTTTATACATATATAACACGCACGCCAAAACACGCATACACTCACACTTCCTCGGCCGGATTAACTCCAAGTGTCGGAGCAAGTTTCCGTAAAACGGAAAGCTTTTTCTCCAAACATTCGAAACGTCTGCGCAACCATCCATGCACAGCTAAGATTTACGGCACAGTGAGAAGCCCATGGCCCGTTACCTAACAACTTAGGAACGATAACTCCAAAAACTTATGCAGAAAACATATATATCGAAAGTTCATCCTGAGCAGGCACTATAAAATTCATATATCCAGAAAATATCACTTGAAAACAAGCGCTTCGAAGAAAGTGTTGTTTTTTCAGGTTCTGTAGTAAAGAGAAAGTAATATTCCGTCTTTTTCTTCTCCGAATTTTATACATTCCTTGCTCCCGTTCCAAAAAAACGGCATATAGCTACAGGTAACGTAAGCGTATAAATTCTATTTTCGTTTTTTTTTTCACACTCATTCCTTATCTTAATTTTTCTTTGTAAATACTTCTTCCGGGAAGTAGTTTGAACAAAACCGTTAAATTATAGAAATACGAGTTACAAACATTTCTTTCGTTGTTTTTTCTTTGAACTTGGTGATATTGAAATGAATATCAAATATCTTGTCATTTAATACCAGCTTTTTTCGCTCCTGTAGCTCACATGCTCCAAGATGCCAGCAATTGCTTCTTGTCATCGACAGCAAATATTGCCATGCAACACGAGGCAATTTTGCCGCACAATCAAGTCTGACGTCAATGCACTTCTGCACATTGACAAAATTCATCGACACTGCTATTCACGTTCCATCTTGAAAAAAAAATGTGGGGCAAAAAAAATGAAAAGTTAAAAGATGAAAAAATAAAAAATGTTAAGTTTTGATCTACTTCAAAATCTTCAAAACTATTTTTATTGAAGCACGAATGCTTCATGAGGCCTTCACTGAAATTCAGCGCAAGCAGCTGAGCGGATGAACGCTAGAATCGTAGAGCATGCGACAGTTTTGCTCTTAATCTTCTCGAGAGACGAAGATTGCACCAAAAATATTTTCATGGGCTCACTGTAGCAACAAGGTGAGGAGCCAGTTGTGGTAGGAGGGAGTAATCGATTCTTTCAAATCGCACCACAAGTCTCACGCCACGTGAAAAAGTGATTTCTGCAAATTGGTTCCCTCGAAAAGAGGCCTATGCAATTTGATTGCCATGACAAACAAATCATCAGTTGACTAGTCAAGTCTGGCAGAGAAATTAACCGAGAAAAAAATGGCGCGTCGTTTCCCACTCACAGAATACGAATAAAATTCTTGATAATAATATTCAATCCCTCTACTGAGCAGTGGTCCAGGAATATAAATAGCATTATTCTTATCATTTGGTTCACATCAATAAAGGAACTTAAAGTTTAGTTTTCTATTATATGTTTGATTTCGGTGCTAGAGTATAAATATTTTTAGTTGCCCTACTCCACAAAGCACATGACTTTTAAGACACTAATTGTTTTCTGTTCGTGAAGTAATTGTAACAATACTCTCCACAGTGCTTAAGTTTGTACAGCAGGACGGACAATACTGTCCACATGCATAAAGTTTGCACAGCAGGACGGACAATACTGTCCACATGCATAAAGTTTGCACAGCACGACGGACAATACTGTCCACATTCATAAAGTTTGCACAGCAGGACGGACAATACTGTCCACATGCATAAAGTTTGCACAGCAGGACGGACAATACTGTCCACATGCATAAAGTTTGCACAGCAGGACGGACAATACTCTTCACAATACAACTGTGAGTAGAGTTTTGAAGAGGCATATTCTTTGTTAATCTACAGTTTGTTAAGTACAAGACTGTGCATAAAAGTACCATAATTTAGTATTTACAGCAACAGAAGACCATTCTTATGATGATGCAATAATTCACACAATCTGAACAGCAGTGTTTACTGAGATGACTATAGCTCATCAGTTTCTATTGAATAAGTAACATATTATAGACCTATAAATTTGTAATAATATTTCTCAAAAACCGACCATTATTGCAATAGAAACAGCAGAATTGCAAAAGTTCTCTTGCGTTCAATTCGAGTAGTCGACAAATTTATCTAAGCTCAGCAGATGACGCTGTAGTATCACAATCAGTGTTTTTTATATGAGCATGAACAATGAATAAAGCATAATCAATAAATGAAACGAGAAGAATAAATAAAGCGTGTGCAATAAATACAGCATAAGCAATAAATCAAACATTATCAATAAATTAAGCATGAGCAACGAATAAAGCGTAAGCAAGAAATCAAGCATGAGCAATAAATCAAGCATGAGCTATAAATATAGTATGAGCGCTTGAAATGAAGGCTACACACTATGATCACTAGCATGTTGCTGTCAAATACCATGAGTTCCAAGTGACTGATTGAGAAATTCACAGACTTTTTAAAGGAAACAAAGCGAGAAATTTCAATCCAACGAACGTTCAAGAAAGCTGGCCACTGACTTAAAAAGATGAAGAAATCGACGGGCAAATTTCGAAGCTGCCGAAATTTCAATTGAATTGCCGAGCTTCCTCCTGTTGACGACAGAGCTCGCCAAGCAAAATTACTAGATTAAATGTACGGTAACAACAAAACTCTCAAAAATATGGAATGAAAAGAAATTGTACGTACAAACAAAAGTCAGACCAAGGTACGGTTAATAGAGATCAAAAAACAGATAAAAATTAATGTTGTTTAATAAAATTTGCTGGTAACAAAATACAATCGTCGTATCTTCAAATATTTTTCAGCGAATTTGAAGGCGTTTGAACAAAATGAAGTTAAGGTTTTTAATCACCGGGCTGAATTCAAAGTAAATTTTTACAGCAATAGTTTCAAGCTCGTAAAAACAAATTCAATATAATTTACAGCATTGACACTTTAAAACATAAAAATTATTAGACTACGAAAACTTAAAATAACGCTGTGAATTTAAGTTCAAATTATTCACAGCAAATTAGCGTATTTATCCAAGTTAGTTAATAAAACAATGCTGCATACAAATGATAAAAATTCAAAATTTTTATACGTGAGTGGAAGCAGATATAAAATAAAGAAGCTTGGCTTCTTCATTGATAATATTCCATAAAATATTGAGTAACATTTCTTTAAGCATATCGTATTTTAGTTTCTTCACTTCTGCCGATAACTCTGCCAGAACTTTCAATAATTATGGGACACTAAAAATGTGAATGAACTTACTCTGCAATTTGATAAAATAGCTATAGCTAATCAACAAAAGTTGCTATATGTTTGCGTTATTCATGGGTCAAAATAAATAAAACTTTGTATCATAAGCACTATAATAGTTTTTCTTAGTTTGTTGTTTGCTTGCAACCAACAACTAAAATTGTCTGATTCAAATTCTCTTACTTTGAATTTTTAACTTCGATGGTCTGGAAATCATCTTACCTCGAGTGGTAATTTTTCAGTAGGCTAAGCATGAAAATTATCATGCCGGCCAGATCTTTTTAGTGTTATTTCCTTCCCTCTACGATATCGACACCAGTGTCAAGAAAGCAGACGCTTATTATCCTAGTGCTCCGAAATTAGGTTAATGTTGTTATGCATATCTATGACTCAGGGTTAGGGACAAATTTATATTGCTAAAAACCCTTACGATTCAGGGTCAGATTTAGGCTTTCGTTGTCGATTTTGGTTCGGGGTTTAGTTGGTATCTGCAGAGAGCACTTGTCTATGTCAATGTCATGTCATCGTTATTTCAAAAATTTCTGTCCTTGATCACACCGTCCCTTCAAATGATACATTCGTGTGTATATAAACGAGCGTCAGACTCTTTGACGGACAGAGATGCTCTAACAACTAAGATTAAGAAAAAGAACTGCTAGAGAGGCTGACTTACTCAGCTGCTGAGCTCATGCCTAAAGAAGTCCAGTATACAGCAAGCGGCGCAGAAAATGCGATGTTTTCATTCAAGTCCCCTTGATCTCCTGAACTTCTGGTGCAGAGTTTAGCACTGGGAAGGCCAAATTGTAACTGCTGCTGACCCTGATTACAGGAAGCTGTTTATGTTCAACGCAGACGCGTGGGTGAGCTTCTGCAGGACCATTAGTGCAAGATACGCTGTGAGGATCAATTGTAAATATCAAGATCAGTTCAGTAAACAGCAAGCAAAGACTTCAGCAAGTTACCATCACACATACACTGATGCGCGCAACGCTATTTACACTCTAGGTATTAGTAATTGGGATGGTGTGAATGAAGTAAACTTGCTTTATTTGATAATATTCGAGTGATTTGACGTCAAAACTTCAAATATTTAAATAGGTCATCGTAATGCATTTAGAAAACATTCAAAATCTAATAAATCCTCCTTAACGAGAAGCTGTTTCTATTATACAGGAACATTGATATAATATAGCTGATTATATATAAAATAATATATAATCATACTATTATTATATATGGCTGAGATGACCTCAAAACCTCATTCATTTTTTTCTGAATTTCTAAATTTATTTCACAAGTAGATTTCATTCGAAAATATCAAATGTTTGTCAAAAAAGTCACTTATCTTCGTGATGGCAGGAAACACGCAACACCAAAATGAAAAATTGTCTCGTTTGCTAACGCGGCCTCGCTTTTGCCTCAATGTGATTCATTGCATGCCACATCTAAGAAGGAAGCAAGGCGTAACAGAAATTTCAATCATCTCCCACAGACACTGCTGAACCTACCTAGTCTCTCCTATATACTGTTTACTCTGAGCCCCGAAATAGCAAGCAAAAGCTGCGCCACAACTCAACGACTTCATAAAACTCTACGGACTTTACAACCAGTATTCAAGTTACTTTGCACATTTTCTGGAAGACGCACGCGTGGCACAGCCAACATCCCTTAATGAGTGATATTTTTTGTTTTGTATGTTCAAGTTCAGGAAATGTAACTGTTAAAAATAACATAAAAATGCTTCATATTTAATGATAAAATGAAAATAGCACAATATACAAATTGTGACATATATTGAAGTCGATGTTCATCAGAATACGTGGTGTCTATCGCCTTATGAAACTAAACCAAAAAAATTATTCTGAAATTCAAAAAAAAGATCTAACTTAGGATTCAGTTTTCAAAATTATATGGGCATTCGTTATTTTTCAAATTCCTGTATGGTTCAACACAAATTAAATGCACTAATCAACGAAGTAAAGTCAAGGCAGAAAACAAATATAATCAGCTGGCATAGTGAGTTCAAATGATATGAAGTTTAATATCAGAAAACTCCTCTAATCTCAGTTTCTAGAGAGAAAATAACGATGCATTTTGAAGTCACAAAATAAATGGTTCGTAGCGAAAATATACGATAGACATTGAATGAGTTGGCCTCCTAGTTTGCGCAAATATAGAAGTATTTCTTGGAAAAAATTCCATGAAGAAACGTATCAAACTATTTCTGAGAAACGTCCCTTGGGAAAAAATATCAAATTGACGTTGCAAAAAAGTTAAACAGCTAAACTATCGTCGTATAAATATAAATATGCCTTCAAAATTTCACAACGACCGTGCAAGACAACTTCGATCGCAGCACCTTAGTTTAATTACATGGATTGTGTCTCCATTGTCTCTGTGTGGTGGAGCCTTGGGTGTCCTTCTGGATGACCAGTCAGTGTACTTGATATAAAGGTAGAGTTGAAATGAAGGTTAACTTGAAATAAAGGTAGAGTTGAAAGGAAGGTTAGCTTGGAATAAAGGCAGAGTTAAAATGAAAGTTAACTTGGAACAAAGTTAGAGTTGAAATGAAGGTTAACTTGGAATAAAGGTAGAGTTGAAATGAAGGCTAACTTAGAATGAAAGTAGAGTTGAAATGAAGGTCAACTTGAAGTAAAGGTAGAGTTGAAATGAAGGTTAACTTAGAATAAAAGTAGAGTTGAAATGAATGTTAACTTGGAATAAAGGTACAGTTGAAATGAAGGTATGGTGAAAATAAAGGTATAGTGGAAATAAAGGTATAATTGGAATAGAGGTAGCGTTGAAATAAAGTTATAGTTGCAATACAGGTATAGTTGAACTGAGAATACATATAGTTGATATGAAGGTAAAGCTGAAAAAAGACAAATATATAATTACAATCTCCACATTCACATTATTGTCATAAAATTTGAATATATGGTCTGGCCCAAACCATTTTCGGCTTTACAAGTACAAAGAACTTACTTTCTTTGCAACAAGAAGTCATACAAATAATAACCACTAAAAGAAATAAACAATCCCCATATCAATTAAAAACTGAATGTACTTACCTATAGAATCGCACACGACTGTGATCACGAAGTGAAGTTTCTACACACAATTAAAAGCACATTTTGTTGCTGCACAAAACACAACTTCGTCATCACTCCAACTGATGAATTAGTTTAGGTTGATTTAACACCACACTTGGCACTAATAACTTCTGCACTAACAACACCTGCAAGACGAAGACTGCACACTTGTATTGCAAGTATATAAAGCTTCAAGTCAACGGATATATATTGTCTTGAATCACTTGTGATAGAAGATTATCTATGCGTAGCGTAGAGGTAAAACCGAATGCGGCAGTGTTTCTTTATATCTGACGGTTAGCAAATTATCCTAAAAACGTAGTAGCAAAACAGTTTATTTGAGTGTCTTACGCTCACGGCCCCTACAAATAATCTGTTCATCTGTGCCCTGCCGTAAGGTCAAAATTTTAATAAATAATATACATGAAATGAAATAATTTATAGCACATAGTGCTAAATAAATTTTCTTCTGGGTACAGAGGGCAATTGCTACTAACAGTAGTAATATAATTGCTACCAAAGCGTATGTACTGATAAATAGTCTACATGAGTGAGACTAATTTTATAGTGAAAAATGCATTTTGTTAAGGTTGTAGGGTGCAATTGGGAGCTTTAGATGTACACAGCCTCAACTTTCCTTAAAGTGGCAGAAAAAGAGAAGCAAAACGCAAAACTTGAGCGATGATACAATCAGTCTCCTAAATTTACCCGTAAATGAGCTACAAAAATTTTCTGAAAACTTTATATTAGGCTATCTATAATTGTTGTGAAGAAATAAACTTGTTAGTAAATACATTACTCAAATTTGTCAGCTTTTGAGTCTAGCTACACACTTAAAAATTTACAAACAAGCTTGAAGCACATCTCAGAATTTTTCGGTCTCGATAATTCACTATGCTTGACTTTCAAAAAAAGGTCACTTCACTAGGAAAAATCAATTTTTCCGCGAGTCTGAGTGTTTCTTCTTCTTAGAACAATATCCCAAAATTCATTGAAAAAACTTTCTTACGATTGCCTAAAGCGAAAGAAACTTTGCTATTCAGTCAGATTCTACTTGTTCAAACACTTTTAAAACCAGCATCATCGCTAAATAATCAACGCAAGAGAAGTCACTGTGCAATAAAGCCTTACAAGGGAAAAGATTCCCAAATAATTTGTAAGAAATATAATTGATTCGGAAAAGCACGGAAGAAACGAGGGCTGTGTGCGTGCTGTGAGCGAGGGTCCCAGGCTTGAACTTTCTTCCCTCAGGCATTAACATTGAATTTAGTCCCATTTTATTCAAATGAATCTTCTATCCCTAAAAAAATGAAGACAGTAAGTCAATTCATTCCTATTCTAAGAAGGATATTTCTTAATGAAATTCAGTGCATCGTTTGATGTAATGTGCCTACGGCGATGAAAAGAACGGCAAAACAAAGGGCTGTTAGGGCGGCAATAAAATTAGACGAATTGGATAACCAACCTATCAACTGCACTGCTCAGACTACACTGAGACTCCCTTGAAAGGGCAGCTTCAGAAATCGTACTAGATGTCCATAAAAAGTACCCGTACTCTGCCGGTATGTTCGGAATACCCACTTCATACAGCTGCAATAACCTTTTTCATGAAAGCATACGTATCTTCTCCTTTTGAAAAATACTGTTAGATGGTGTGTAATATCAAGCGTTGATTGAAAGAAATTATAAGTTTTCCAGTTTAGTACAGTAGAGCCTCTAAAATAATTAAGGCTGCGTTATACTGTTCTCCTATATCTACGAATATCTTGCTATGAAGACGATAACTAACAGCTTTCGTAGAAACATTGAAGAATAGATGCTCATACATCTCGGAAGAAACATTGTCGCCAGCATATGAAATAGTACTACACTTTAGTACAAATGTACGAGTCTCGTGTTAGAGGAGTAAGTATGAAGTTGCCGAAGAATATTCGTACGTTGCCAGAGGTGTGTTATTGCTTCAAGCTACACATTGTAAACTGTTCAGCCTAGCCGAGAAACCTTTGCTGGTGAAGGGCACTTTTATTCTTTTACAGGTTTATTGAACGCTTTTGTTGCGAGCGGCATTGAAACAGAGAAGGTCAGTGTCATCAACGGTAAGGAAAAAATGAATACCAGCCATGAAAACTGGTTCTAGAGCAATGAGAACTGGAGTCGTTTCACCCATCATTTATAAAAACATGTATGGAACTTTAACGTATGGTTAGTTAGTACTGATAATGAGCAAAATGATATAAATGACCACAAATGTCGGTAATAACATCTCTTCACCTCAGAACTATAATAACAGCAATAAGGGTCAAATAATTTCCAAACTGGCTCAAAAATTCTGAATATTTTTGATGCATTTTTGTAGGCCTGATGAATGAATCCAGAAGCAGTCAATTTGAGGCAATTGATTTCAATTATCAAAGAACGACTAAAATAAGGTTCAGAAAAATATTTCTAAGTCTTATTCAAGGAACAGGAAAAGTGTGCGAAAGCTATTACTCTGAAGAGTAATAAATTATTTTTAAAATACGATTCTCACCGAATAAATAAATGTCAGATATTGAAAAAATGAGGTACATATGCAGACAGTATCATTTACAAAGAGTTCCCTAGTTATACACAACCACGAACCTCCTATGTATGTCGAACGCTCCACGAACACTCGGCATTTCGATTCATGGTTAGAATCCAAATTATATACAGGGTGCAGCAACATCACTTCTTTTTTGCCCTTCAAAAAGTTATGTAAAAAAGTTATATTATTGCACCCTGTACTAAACTACATGGTGCCTCTCGCAACAATTCTCGATTCGACTTCGTCACCTTTATATCCTAATGCACCCTGATTATAGCACCCGTGATTCAAAAGTCAGTAACTTTCAAAGTAAAAACCTACGCTCGACACCGACCAACGCTATCCTAAGCGAAATTTCCTTTGATTTTTTTTATGCACTAACCAAGATAAAATTTGCTTTCGGCATGGTAAGATTACGGTCGATAGACATGCACATAGGGGGAAAATAGGTTGTCAATCCTAGGTGACACGCTAGTAAACTAAGAAACTTTTCTCCAATTGTCTCATCGTAATTGGTTGAAATTAGTTTATTAATGCAACTTATTTTATTTTTCCAAAGGTTGAAAGATTTCTCATTCATACCTCTAATAGCTAAAAATCCCAAACGATTACCAAAATGAGCCTAGAAAAGAAGGAGCACTTGTCGAATCTAATAATCCAGCTCTTCAAATGGTTTCTAAAAATTGTGCTTAGTCTGAAGAGTCCGTACCTGACTAAGCAGGTAAATAGTCTTACTTTCAATCGGCAGATCCACGTCCTTCAATTTACAGATTTAAAGGAGGGCTTCATTGTACTCTTCGTTAAGAGATGTCCCTTAGCATGTCAAAAAGAACACTCTCAGGCCGCTCTCTCTCACTTTGAAGTTTTCAAAGCATTCAAATCAGTAAATGAAGCTGGATCGAGCAGGAATGATGTAGTCTAGAAACAAAAACTTTTTCGTTGCTATTACGCGTTAGCTTGCAGGCATCACGCGCCGCTGGTCTAACATACAAACAAATTCTGTGAACCGACTGCCATGTAATTGGAGTTGCAACCAATAGGAACAGCAATCCTTACGAGCAATATATCCTCGTATAATCAACGTTTTCCCTGAATATATCAGGAGCCGACTTCATAGCGTCAAGATTTCTTCGCTTAGCATTTCCCGTATTTGTGTTTGAAAACGCAAAAGGTTTTGCCGCTTAGTTTGTGTAAACTAGTCGAGGAGTTTTGAATAATTTCACACTTTTTCTATGTTAGTCAATTGATACAGCACACCCCTGCGTTTGTTCAAAAGACGAAGTTTATTTTACCGTTGTGCAGTTGGCGAAGAAAATACGTAATTACGAATATAATTTACTCTGTATATAATATGCGTAAAATGTGACACTATATTAGAAGTTTAAATTAAATCTTTACTTTGTTCATTAAAACCTACAGGCGGATATTCAGGGCGTGGAGTGGGCGACACAGCTCTGGGTACTGCAAAGAAGGGCCGTAGCGACAACCGCTTGCCGTCCGTCCGACGCTGTATACAGGAGAGCCAACGCGGTTACCAGCTGGCCCGTAGTTGCACACGAAAAGATTGCAGTTGTCGTAGAGCTGAGGAACAGTGCCCACAAATTCCATGCATGGACCGAAAATGGACTGGGCACACCCGATTTCCGAAGTGGATGCCCACAGCATCTGCAATGTACACGAATATGTATGAAGTTATTCTTCGATGAGGCCCCATTCGGAGTTTTAAAAAAATATGTCTTTAGTTTTATTACATCAATTTAACCTAATATTTTGGATGACGTTTCATTGCGGTTTCATGATTATTTTACAACAGTCATACATGAAGAATCAAATGCATCTTTTAACTTCAACAACGTAAATACCAAGTTCAATCACACGCAGTAATTACCCTTTCTATTTGACCATGTAATTGAACAGTTCATGGTCAGTGGCACAAAACAAGCAACTTGCAATATTTATAGTTTATATCGTGAATTGGAAACGTTGCTAAGTTCAAACTTGAGAATTTTCAACAGCTTCTGCTACCAGAACGTTCGTATTTGAGGTCCTAAAAGTCTGATCGTGTTCCAGAAGCTCTCAATAATCTAGATTAGTTTTAACTTCAGTCAGCAACTAACTATTAGGTTGTTACAAAAATAATGGCCGCTCGAAGGCCAACGCATGCTTCTGAAATCGGCCACTATTTTTGTAACAACCTAATATTATCGATCTCCGACTACTCGCCTGGGTGTAGTGGCCGACGCTGCTGGAACCGCTAAGAGGATCGAAGGCCGAGACCAGAGACGCGTTCATATTGACGACCTCTGAAGACCAGCTCTCTATGATGGCTATCCAGTCTTGTTGCTGCAAGACAGTCCAGTCAGTCAGACGAGATCATCCGAGCTTAACCCCTTTCGCTACCAATTTTTTATAGAAATGTAACTTTTGTGCTAGAACTTAGTTCAAGTCTGAAAAACATCAGAGTTATTTTAAATCCATTACTTGGGTAAGATTCCAAGCCTAAAAATATTTTGGAAATTATACCATTGGTATTTTACAGCAGGACATTAACACGTTGCCTCCGATTGCCTGACCGGTGTAAATCTTCACTTTGTACGCATAGTCACTAGAAGGATCTTAAAGAATTACAGAACCTAACATAAGTGGTCCACAGACGTACCACTTCGGAGTCAACGTGTTAACAACTATGCGGAACTTTCTGTGGGCATATTATCCCAACGGTAGCGAAAGAGTTAATCCTTTAGCGACCAATTTGTTTTTCTAGTTTCTACGTCTAAGCTCACAAAGACCGTCTGTACACTGATGCAATGAAGCACGCTGAGAGCCAGGCAGCCAAAAGAACGACACTGTAACATGCCGCCGCGTTCAAACCTAGTAGCAACCTCATATTCCTCACCGTTTAATTATTAGAACAATTCTCCCAAAGACCGTGAAAGACGACAGAATTGTCCTTTTAGTCGCTAAAGGATTAAGGAAGGCCCGATACTTGAAACAAAAATTTCTAAGATAAAAAATTTACAAATGTTCTGCATTTAAAAGTAGCCGTAAATTCAACCTTGGAAAACTAAATCTTCATTCAAGGAGCTTTCGAGAAAAAGTGAAATTCGAAACTATGTTTCTCGCGCGATACCTCTTCCGTTAGGAACTGAGCATTCACGAGGACCTGGAAAAAACTTAACTCTAGATTGTTACATTTGAGGATGTCTTCCTTTCGGAGAGCATGAAGTTTAAATTATACAG
>VCRD01004604.1:0-12298 GCA_006783055.1 Trinorchestia longiramus
CTGATGTGGACATTTAGTTTGAATAGCTGTTCAATTATAAACCGAATGTTTGATAGAGCAGTGGAGATTGATGTTGGTTTAGGTTTAGAATTGTAACAAAATAGAAAAAAAACTGCTGCAAAAGTTACTGCTGAAATGTCTTACTTTCAAACCCTGTGAGTACTCAAACAATAAGAAGGAAGCTCCATAAGCAGGGTATTTCTGGCCGATCTGCAATTTAAATACCATTTATCATTGATAATAATGCCTACAGGAGAAGAATGCGAGTTTTAAGTTATAAAACCTAGACTATAGAGCAGTAAATGACAGTAATATGGTTGGTTAGTCTTTCACACTGCTTTCCATTTCTGGCCGAGTTTACGTCCGGCGATCGCCATCCTAAGCCTATAATAAGAGTAGAACATAGCGAGTGTTCTGTAATGCTTCAGGTAGCCATATCATGGTTTTCTGTAGGGTAATGATAACTTTGTAAAGGCACATTACTGCTGAGAATTACATGAACATTTTGAAGAATAAAGTCCATCCTACGGTACCAATTTCGTTCCTCAATGGTTATGGTATCTTTTAAGACAACAAAATCCATATTCATACAGCTCATAACGTTCAGGACTGGTTTTCTGAGAGTATATTTGAGAGAGTACGAGTATATTTGTCCCCATAGTCACCAGACCTCAATATTATTGAACTTTTGAGGCCTACATGAAATAGTTCGTGGGCACCATCCACCGCCATCATCGTAGCTGAACTTGCCACCGTTTTTCAGAAAGAATGGTACAAGATTCCCTTGTCTATCATGCAAAAACTGTATTTATCCATTTCGAGAAGACTGCAAGTTGTTTTGAATGCCAACAGTGTTGCTGCACCATTTTAGACTAGGGAACTTTTTTATGTGTTTACATATTTGTGCCCAACCCCTGTATATTGGCCTCAGTTTTCCGAAGTACCGAATTGTTAGTACGGCTTCCTTCAGCTAACTCTATGATATGCATCGACAGGCTCGCTAGCTCACACTACACATTACACACGCTATTTACACTCTTGCTTTTCCGAAAATAAGTGGAATTGTAGTCAGAAAGTCGTTTTACAGACTTTGTAACCGACCTGATACTGATGCCAAAATGAGATCATCACTCTGTAGGTACAACGATAATCAATTTCCTGTAAAGATAATTATGAATGTATTTTTATGCAATTCATTCCCAATGTCTACGTGGTTTAAAGGCAAAACAGGGTTGAAATAGTCATAAAAATACTTTTTTAAGTTAAACCCTGGGCATACTTTTCTGCTGAGAAGTAAATAAAAATGTTGTGGAAGATAAAAGGTAATTGAGACGAAATTCGCCTCGACTTCAGCAAGGCATAGAAACAAGGAAGATGACGTTAATTCTTGGAACGCATTCGAGCCAATGAGGAACATGGGGCAGATAGTGACAAATGATCTTTACTGATCGAAGGAAAGCCACGACGTTGTCAAGGCAATCGCACAGGCTTTGCAGACACCATCTATCTGAGGCCTAATGACGCTGTCTCAAATTCTTTGAGGTTCTCAGGATTCGAGTATTTTTCTGTTATTGTGGTATGATTCTTTTCATGAGTATATTATGGATTTTCAATAAATTCTGACTAACGTGAGTACTGTATCCTGCTTTATTTATGAGCCTACCTCTGCTAGAAAACGATTGTTTCGAATTTCTGAAAATCGACAAAACATAGAACAAAAGTGTTACGAACGAATTATTATGAAGCCAACATATGTTCGTATTTCTTTTTGTGGACTTTAAATTTCATCTCAAAAGCATCAAAAATGTTTTGCTATCACAGTTAGAGAAAAATGTCAGCTTCCATGAACAGATCACGCACTGAAAGCTCTTAGCCTCTTAATAATGTTTATCATATAGATTGAATAAAGTATGAAATCAAATATTGAACGCAATTAACAACAAAAAATTGTTCGTTTTTAGACAAGTATTCAAGAGAATAAAATCTACGACTCAGTAAAAGCAGTAAACTAAAACATGTACAAACGTCTAGACTCTAGAGCGATTTCCTACACCTTATGAAGGAGCTGTGGTACGCGACACACCTCAGGCACTGATGTCTCCGCCATCGACCAGGACATGTTATCGAACAGAGCACCAGATGGTAGAGATCGAAACTTGACCGGGGTCTCACAGAACGCTAATTTTGTGACAATTGAGGACTCCACATGATGAAACGAATAATAATTATTCTAGTGGAAAGTCCGTCCGTTTTCTCGAGGAAGAATGAGAGTTTGAGTACGGAACTGTAGCTATAATGGAATAGGAAACGGTTGCAGTATCTAATATGAACAGTGGATTTTAACAATAAGGAACGTTTGCAAAGGATTTTATACTTTATGAACTATTAATGAAAGTATGTATGTAAGAAGGAAGGTAATAATGTAAAGAGGCCTAAAATATGATAGATTGCTAAACTGAAAAAGTGGAAACGTAACATTAAAGATAAATTTTCATGTTTTTCATGAGCTATTCAACACACTGACATACTGAATCTTGAATACACGATCTTGTCTGTCTTAATAATTCTTTTATCCACGTAAGGGTGATGGTGGGGTGATGGTAACAAATAGAATCTCATGGCACATAAAACAAAAATATTTTTGATATATATGATAACGCATTTGTTAAACTTGATTATCGAAGTATAAGCGTATTTTCTAAATAAAGAAAAATAAATAAGCCTTGAACATCCCCTTTTTAAATGAAATACATCATGGATAGCCAAGTTACTTTGAATTTAAATATTTTTATAACAGTTCGAATTCACTGGCGCGTTTATTCTCACAGAATCCATGTGATTCAATTACGGATGGCCAAATATAAAATTTCTATGGTCATAGCACGGCTCGTTCCTATTGCCTCATTCTATTCTATTCTATTCTATAAGAAATACTAAAAACCTACACTGCAGCAGCATTGCCGTACGCGTTTAAGTAACGACAACAAAAACGTCACACAAAACAAAAGCAGCAGCAGTAACAGCAACAGCTGGTCATTATGTGCCATCAGTAGCAGTTCCAGCGACCGATAATATGCTGATTGTTTATCACCCTATCCTTCCATGCAGCCGGATGTAGCTTTCGTGACTTCACAATTGATCCGCCTTATATTGATCTGTCATTCCAGGTTCAAGTCGGCAGGAGGGTCATCAACGTTGTCTGTTGAGGAACATTAACGCATGAGTTGAGCAATTGTGCAGTACTTCATTTTAAAAGCATCAATGCTATGAAAACTTGCAGAGCGCTTCTTGCAGAATAATAACTGGAGGCTGGCTACTCAAGCGGATCCCTGCGCGGAAACATATCACCATATTCCAATGTATGTACATATATTAAGTTCTTAATACAATTAAAAAAACTGGAATAAGACGAGAATTCCATTTCAATGAGCTATTTGCAATGCCGTGGTGTATTTATATTCCCAAAATAATGCTAAGTATCGGGCTGTCCCAATTGTAAGCATTATGAATATCGAACCATGTAGACTATTTTTGCATTTTAGACTGAAGTAAAAAGATATTTCTGACCACTTTTAATCCTAAAAGAAGTAAAGTCATGCGAAAAATTGCTTTCGCACGTCAGTAATTAGCTCTCATGTAGCAGAACATGGCTTTGTTTTCGTTCCAGAGGATGTTGCTTCTTAAGGCTGCTCCGGACCGTTAAATACAGCGTTCTTGTTCAACTGAGCGTACATCAGGCACGGATGCTCAAGTGAGACTCAAAATTATACCTTTTAACAAGAGCACAAAAATCAAGCAAAAAATTACATAATGATTCCTCCTCTGTTGTGTCGTGTCTTGACACGGGATGCTCAAGCGAAATTTCGTGGAACAATAGCAATTTCCTTCCGGTTAGAAATCCATTTAACGTATAGTGAACACAAAATAAGCAATTTGTTCTTCTCTAAAAACAATGTTGGGGAAAATGACTGGTATATGTGCGTATGAAACCAATAAAAAAAGAAGTAACCTTCTCTCCACTTTGTCTTGATCAGGGGCCAAACTTCAGATCGTTTCCGTACACTTCATTTTCCAGGCGCCTGAAATTAAACCATTTAAACTTTAGTTTTCGGATGAGTTTGGAAGCAGGACCAATGATCACAAAAGCATTTGGAAGTCACTTGAGTTTTCCGCAAATTGAATTACTAGATGTCGTCCACATCAGGCGGTATTTTAGATAATCAATTTAATAGTACCTATATGAATGTGAAGATAAAAATACTCGTTTCAGTTTCAAAACTATGCTAGCTGGAAAAACTGCAGCTGCGACCTAGTATGAAATATGTTCATGGTTATGAAATGATAATCTTTCCCAAGCTACACATTATCTAAATCTGCCACAGCACGCCCTGAAACATGAGTCCCTGTAGACAGTCCCTGTAGATAGTCCCTGTAGACAGTCCCTGTAGACAGTCCCTGTAGACAGTCCCTGTAGACAGTCCCTGTAGACAGTCCCTGTAGACAGTCCCTGAAGACAGTCCCTGAAGACATCTCCTGCAGACAGTCCCTGTAGACAGTCCCTGTAGACAGTCCCTGTAGACAGTTCCTGTAGACAGTCCCTGTAGACAGTCCCTGTAAACAGTGCCTGTAGACAGTCTCTGCAGACAGTCTCTGCAGACAGTCCCTGCAGACAGTCCCTGTAGACAGTCCCTGTAGACAGTCCCTGCAGACAGTCCCTGTAGACAGTTCCACGTACAGGAACAGCACCCCACCTCCACGTGCTACCCCACAGTAATTACAGAGGACCCTATGCACTCAGGTAATCACCTTCATGCGCCCTGGGTACTCACCCTCCATCACTTGCACTGGAGAGAAAAAATCGTGGTGGGTATGTGACTTACTGCCCGACGTAGCGTGGTTATTAAGGTATGATAGAGGAGCATGGTTTTATTTCTTGTTATTACACGTCCTAGCGAATAGTAAGAGTACCTAAGGAATTGAGGCAAGAGGTCACCAGTAATTTGGAAAATTAAAAATATAAGTTTTCAACTGAAATAATATTCCATCTATTAAATTTATACTGATATATGTATACGAACTTACACTGAATGAACTCTTTCTGTTGTTTATGAACAAATTCGGTATTTCATGTACACAACCAGGATACTGAATTAGAATATTAAGGCCTTTAGATATAAGCCGACATAAAATTGTCCCCTCCAAGTGATATCTTGAACCTAGAAGTCCAGGACGATTAGTTCATGCATGAAGCTAGAGTGTTACGGACATGGTATGCATACAGTACGGACATGGTATGCATACAGTGTGTACGATACCTCGTTCGATGACAAGTTTTTGGTTTACGGATATTCGTACTCATTAATTGGAATGTATACACATTAACAATCACGAGTAATCACTACCGCTTATATTTTTCAATATTGTGTTTCCATTGGTGAATGTTATAATTAGCTTCACTGAACATTTGAACAGCGTTCGCAAGTGCCATGTTCGAACATTCAAGAATTTGTTTACATGTTCGAGAAAATTTACTTCTAGATCAAAAATCAAAAAATCAAAACATATTTCTTGATATACGTATGTATGCTTGTGTCACACGGTTTTGAAAGCTATATTACACTTGAGAACAAAATCTAAACGAATTGTGGCTTCCATAGAGGAACTGAAAAGGATCGTAAGTCGCTAATACAAATTCTGTGAAAATTCTCAATTTTTTTAATACGCAGCATTCTGGTATCAAAAATATCACCTCATTTGTGAATATTTGAATTTTATAAAACAATATCTGCATCTGCAATTAGATGCTTCTTGATTTTGGCAACAATTCGATAAAAATTGGTAATAAACGCACTCAACGCTCCCCAATGAACTGATATTAAAGCTTTAGTTAATTAAATTCACAAATGTGAAACAGAATCAAATAAAAAATATTCATGTGCCAGGTCGGATGAAATTATTTCACTTTATTCAATTCTAAATTTCACATGAAGTCACAGTACACGAAGCATTGCAGTATTTGTTCTTTGAAATAAAAACAAGCGAATTACCAGATTATGCACCAGAAGTCACTCTCTATATTTATTTCCAGATCGTCACATCGATGTGACACGACGGCTGCTCGATCATTCGAATTCCATCCACCTGGAAAATTCATTTTAAATCCAGGCAAATTGTATATCATTCTCTAGAAAAAATTGTAAAAAGCTCAATTTTTACAATTTTTTTTAATTATTCGGCACGAAGGGTATTAGTTCAGCAACCAATTTTATGAACGCGTTGCATTTTGAATGCCATGTGTCAGAACAAGTATTCAAAAAGAACATCAAATTTACTGTGAAATCGTTGAAACTTTAGTCAGAATTAAGAATGTGGGTGAATCAGAACAATCAAAGTAAAGTTGCTCTTCAATTTAGATTTTATACTTAACTTCAAATGTCACTTCAATGTTTAGGGATAGTCGTAGTGGTCGCATCGTTGTCATATTTTTTTCACGGTACACTCCAATCACTGAAGCTTTTCTGTCTATTGATAACTGTTGGTGAAATCAAATTCCAATAAATTGTTGAAAGGTTATTTTCTATTGCAAACGGTTTTCAGAACAAAATTTGGATGGCGTGTGTATTTTTGCACAAGTATGTATGGGGAAGTATTATATTTTAGAAAAAATACAATTTTCTGCTATGCTATGTACGGAGTTCAGAACAGAACCTAAGCCAATGGTTTCTACCCTTGCGGGTTGTTGTAGTTGGCATTCTCTTTGAAGAGGAGAATTCTAGATGAATCATCTTCACCACATGATAGCTGAGGAGATAAAGTATCCTGTGCTAGCTATGACGGAGAAATGGCATTCTGTACAATTTCGTAGAATAAGGACGGATGCACAAGAAAATGTGTGGAGAGATTTATTCGGGATTGTGAGATAAAATCTGAAAATGTAAAATCTTCTGTGATTGAAAAATTACAAACAAGGACTTCGTTGAAAAAATTCCCAGAAAATATCTTGAACGTGTCATAAAATTATTTATGTCTTTTACTTCGCTTACAGGCAGCGTTTGTAATGAACTATGGTCAAGATTATGTACCAGTGATATATCATGAAACTCATTTCAATTGCTTTCATTTAAGCTTACGGTAGTAAGGGCATGCTGGAATACGCGGATGAAAATTGGTTATAAAAGACAATTCACACTCAAAACTTTTCTTAGGTAACATTTCGACAACCAGAAATTAAATTGTTCTCAGATTATGGAGTCGGCTTTAAACACATCTGCAAGTAATCATGGTAAGTTGTAGGCTAGTCAATCTCCACACTCGTGAAAAATTTCTGTGCGATGGGAGAGTGGGGAAACCTACAAACTCGTCTATTTGAGATAACGATTGTTATTGTTTAGAGCTTGTGACGTATGACAAAATTTTACATTGAAAAATTCGCTCGAAAAATAAATCGCTTAGTTTATTTATCTGCTAGATTTATTGTATCAAAAAATCTATTGATATTCCAAAAAAATCTATTGATATTTCAGCTACAATAAAATGAAGAGACGTATGATTCGCTCCAGCCTGTAGGAGGGGAGGTGAAGGAGCTCCTCGAAAGACCTGATGCTCGTGGCTCAGTTAGAGGCGCGTGTTGGTTGCACCTCAGAGGTATGCTTGTATTTTGCACAGACATACAGCAGGATTGGTTTGCTCTGGCCTCAGCCAAATGTAGCGAATATCGGAGCCCGACACTGGAAAGCATTGATAATCATTCAAAAATATAAAGCGAGTTACTTCACATCGGCAACTACTTTCGTAGCTAAAACATATGTTAGTCGTCTCGTTATAAGGTCTTCATTTACGTTAATTTATTCACAGGACAATGGATAATTTTGAATGAAGATATTGCGCGATGAAGTACGAAGAGTCTGTCCTCGTCAGACGAGTTGTTTCAAACGAGCCTTCCCCGCCCTTCCTTCGCTCCGTCATCTGGTTCCCGACTGCAGGTTGCGGAAGAGCGTAAATCGTACCATTGGTATGATGCTTGGAGGACACTACACTACTTTACATCGGAATAGTTGTATCATAGTAAAATATATTAAAAAATACTTATTCCTAATTATTTCTATTACCAACATGTACATGATTTTTATCACTGCACCTGTTCGAAAGATATTCTTATTGTTGCTGGAAACCATCTCGACGAAACAAAATATTAAAGAATAAGTAAAGCTTTTGATTCGGCAGTTTCAACAGTTGTTATAGAATAACAAGTCAATAAATAGTTAAAACAATGTAATAACCATCAAAATCAAGCCATCGATACATAAGACATCCAACTTTAAGTTAGAATACATATATTCACCTTCAAATTCAAATTGTTGAAAGGCGCTCGGAGGCCTCGTAGGTGTGATGCCCAGGACAGTGTCAGTGCCGTCGCCTTTGTTGCCCACCTGTTGTCATTAGTTATCATCAACTGCAACATCGTCTATATATATATATCACCCACATGTAATAAATTACTATCAAAATCAACATCATACTTGGAGAATTGGGAGCAAAAGAACATTCGTACACAAAAAAATTCTGAAGTTAACTTACTTCTAACGAATTGAAAAAGTTGCTGTTCAAAAAATTCTAGCCAGACAAATGCGTAATGACAAAATAGGCGTAGAAAACAAAGAAAGCATTAACATCAGTAAATTAAACCACGTTTTTAAATTTTTTAGGATACTGAATTTAACATTTCTTTAACATTTTTTTCATATTTTCTCCATCTATTCTTTGCGGAACAAAAAGAGGGCATGCAATTTTTTTATGTGAGCATTTCTTAAAAAACTTCATCCAGAGTCGAATATTGACACCAATTTTATGAACAGCCTTTAAAAAATTGAATCTCGAAGAGCAGCCTTTTCGTATTTGTATTCATACATGAAATTAAAAAATATAACAACAAACAAAATATCCATAATAAGGTTCAAATTACATCCCTCCTCATGATGTTTTTTTGCTATAAAATGCTGATAATCTTACCCTGATGGTGACAGCCTTGAAATATTCAACATCACCGAGAGCAGGTCCAGTGATAATGATCTTTCTGATGGACATACTGCTCTCCAAGTCCAACACAACCCAGTTCTCTGTATTGACGGTGCAAAAGCAGTCTTTTGCTTCGTTTTTGAAGCAAGTTGATCCTCCCGTCTGAAGAAAGAAATAAAATTCTTAACACATACATAGAATTTTGTAACGTGATTTAGCACCGTAGAGGAATGAGCAAAGTTTGTACTTGATATTTAAAATTATATGCATAATACTGGTTAATAGTAGTCTGAACATGGGTTCTGCATAAAATGGAAGTATGTGATGTAAACTTTATCAATTGTGTAACATATCAGTTCAATAATTTATAAGAGACAAAGACGGCGCTAATATCTACGATACAGGGTGTACATGAAAAGTAGTTTCAGTATTTCTAAGCCGCTTGCGAAGTATTCGACAAAATATTACGAAGACGAACAGAGGAAACATCACTCAGACCTTTATTTTGCATAGACGAGATGAGGTTCTTTTCTCTGTTCCAGATCAAAGAATAAAGAGTTCGGTCTTAGGACCCGCCAAACTCTTGATGATCTGCAAGCAGCATTTGTCAGAATTCCTCATTAGACCTTACGTGTCGTAGCAACTGTTAAGTACAATTTTCGTGGAAAACTACTCTAGTCGACGGAGACAACTGAAAAAAGACTTTACTTCCTTATAGTCGAGTTACTCTTAACAGGTTAAACCCGTGGTCACGAAGCAAGTTTCTTGTCAGTCACCTTTATTCTATACTCCCTAATTCCTTAAAAACTAGCGGAATAAGTCTTTCCTTGATTTATTTAGCCCTTATTAAGCAGTCTTAGCCACCGTAGTCGAGTGGTATGCGGCCCGTGTTCTGTATCGGGTCTCTGCTTGTGCAGAAAGACTGCGTGCGGGTTCGAAACCCGGCAATGAATACGAGTTGTTTCTCGTTTCACACCGTGAGCTCGCACTTATCGGTAAGACCTCAGCAATTAAGACCTCGCCCATGGATCGTCGCACACATCCCAGGATCGTCGCATGGAACTCACCATCATCCTTACTCTAAGAATGTTAACCTTAAGAATTTAAAAACCAATGTACTAAAATGTCTATGTACTGTGTACTTGATTGGAAATAAAGATTGTTTGTTTGTTTTATTCAGTGATAGCAGACCGAGTAGTACGCCACTGACTAACTGAGTGCATCTGGAAATTGCTTTGAGTTGCGACTGAGTAGAGATCATAGACGCTGACGCTTTGGCTCGTCTTCTACCTCCGCTCACCCCACCAGGTACAAGCAGATGGTGTTGGGTACAAATTATGCTACTATCGTAACCACCATGTACGAGTCCCAAATTTCATACACTCTTCCCTCCAAAGGACTGCGCAAACAGTCAGTCATGCAGTATGCCCATTCATTGCATATACATATTTGAAATGGAAGATAGAGGATATTTGTTTGTTGACGTGTTCACTTATACAGACAGTGGACAGAGTTTCTAATTTATCATAATTGATGTGCTCATTCGGGCGCATAGAGGACAAAAACAGAAAGTGCATTTGTAGCGAGTCCTGCGCTAGCTTGTGCAACAGCCCGCATTTCCCATTTACCGTAATTAACGTGCTCATTTGGCAGACAGAAAATGTTAGTACATTGAGTCATTCACCAGCATTTACCGTAGTTGACGTGCTCATTTGGTAGACAGAAAGTGTTAGTGCATTGAGTCATTCACTAGCATTTACCGTAGTTGACGTGCTCACTTGGTAGACAGAAAGTGTTAGTGCCTTGAGTCATTCACCAGCATTTACCGTAGTTGACGTGCTCACTTGGTAGACAGAAAGTGTTAGTGCATTGAGTCATTCAATAGCATTTACCGTAGTTGACGTGCTCATTCGGCAGATAGAAAGTATTAGTGCATATTGAGTCATTCACCAGCATTTACAGTAGTTGACGTGCTCATTTGGTAGACAGAAAGTGTTAATGCATTGAGTGATTCACCAGCATGGAAGGCGCAGAGTAGCCGCTGAATGTGCCGCCAGCGGTGAGTGGTCTGCCGAGCGCCATATCTCGAGGAGACACAGTATCCCTGACCACCTTGTAGGACGGGGTGAGAGGTGATGGCAGATCCACTTCGCTGTAATTCGGGTCCAAGTCGAACGACCACAGGGAGCAGTTGTCTAGTTAAGAGTTTAAGTTGTTTAAGTTAACTTATCCGTTTAACTTGTTTAAGGAAACAGTTAAACGGATCTTACTTGAGAATGATTTATTACATTGATGGTGTGAGTAGCAATTACGTCTTTAACCATTTTTAAAAAGATGTGTTGTACGTAAATCATCTAAAAATCGTAGCTTTTCCTCTGTGTCAAGATGCAGCCAAATAATATACAATTATATTACTGTTATCATCGGAACAATTAGGATAGTTTCAGGATCATTAGAAGTATATCTGAAATGAGTATTATGAGTCTTCCATCGAAATCCCAAGCTAGACGGCATAAGAAATTTGCTTGCTGAAAACTGTTTTGAGATTTCGCAGATTTGGTATCATTTACAAAGCATAACATCTTCAAACAAATCGAGGTTTTTACCATATGCTCAAAGGTTTAATCAGAACGAAAAAACAGAAAGCAGAATGCCAAATTAATTTCATTGTCAAAAATAATTTTTACAGAGCAAAACAAAAACCAATGTATTTGTGTACATGCATTCTTGTTGACTATATGTAAATTCCATATGGATTAAGCGTAAGCAAACTTTGCTTATTGAAGCAAACTTTGACGAGAAACTACGCCTGAACTTTGGGATTACCAGTCCTGGTCATCGTCAATGTTAAATTACGACTTTTTTGTGAAGACTCCAAAAACATTTTTTGGAAAAATTGCAGCAGTGACAATAGAAGTAATATCTTTTGTAATAAATTATTTCCGACATAAGGCTTTCAGACGCTGGATGGGGATGAATAAGTAGGGATATGACTCATGAAAGAGCAGATCTTCTGTAGTACGAACACAACGATGATGTGATCAAAACAACGATGATGTGATCAAAACAACGATGATGTGATCAACAGAACGATGATGTGGTCAACAGAACGATGATGTGGTCAACACAACGATGATGTGATCAACACAACAATGATGTGATCAACACAACGATGATGTGATCAACACAACGGTGATGTGATCAACACAACGATGATGTGATCAACACAACGATGATGTGATCAACACAACGATGATGTGATCAACACAACGATGATGTGATC
>VCRD01004604.1:15146-40045 GCA_006783055.1 Trinorchestia longiramus
TGATGTGATCAACACAACGATGATGTGGTCAACACAACGATGATGTGGTAAACACAACGATGATGTGATCAACACAACGATGATGTGATCAACACAACGATGATGTGGTCAACACAACGATGATGTGGTCAACACAACGATGATGTGTCAATTCAAGCTCCTGAAAATTTACGATAAGAGAACAATGCTCGACTAAATGAAAAAACGTTTCAGTTTAATTTGTGTCGATAACACTCTCAATTTTTTTGTTCTTAACCTCAAATCTATGTCTTCAAACCGTGGTAGTGAACACTTGAGATTGTTCTAATGTATTACATCTCTCATTTGCAAGAGTTCTAAGAGATCTCTTATGGTTTCTTCGAGCTTCTTGTTGGAGGAGTTGACTAATTTCGAGGTTTCGAGTAGTTCGAGGATGACCGCAAATAAATTAAGGGCAATAAATTTCAAGTCTACCACCAGATTTCGATTACAACATTTGGATGTCTAAGAGGAGACATTAATTACCAACAAAAAACAGGAAACGGTATTAAAAATTTTCACCATAGACAACTACTACAGGCGTTGATTTGTTTATTGGAGCTACTTTAAGGGAAAAAATATCGGACAAAAAGTTCTGTAGCGTTTGCTAAGGACGGATCTAAAAAAAAACTGGACTATATTTCGTACTAAAATGAATGACAACCAGAGGACGTACTGTTACTAGTGAAGAAGACACAAGAAGGTTCGCAAAGACATAACCAGAAGCAGAAGATCTTGCTGCTTAGTTTAATGTGTGCTGGGGGCACAACCACCACCGGAGGACAAGTCTCTCTGTAGCGATCCTCTTCAGCAAGCATGAACTGCAAATAGGAGAAACTATTTAAACTTTTCAATGACTAAGAACATTTTGTTACAAGAAAATCATAACAATAAATCCTCGTTGTTTACAGTACAAATCTGGAACACATTTGTACTTCCAGTATATTTTCCTGTACAGATACAGTAATTGGGAATATTTCTGCGATGTATACTCTCATAGCTATTTAAAATTTCAAAATATATTTTCAGTGTAATTAATTATTTTCCTATGATACATTATTGTCCCGATAATTAATAAGAATCTCCCTTAAAAATATAATGCATAGGCCTGTAACGGAAGGTATGTAAACATTTAGGTTCAATTTATATGCATTTCAATGTAAACGAACTTGACGAGGTTCAATATAGTTGCATAAAATTGACATAGTTTATTTCTATACATTAATAAGGTTTATTAATAAGCTAAAGACTATTTAAGGTTAAATAGTTTCCAACGCTACCCCTACTACACTACTACTGCTACAGTATATCTTTTGTATCATCCCTCATACTCGACAAGATGCAGTTACATATAAACACGTACCTCACGGACCATCATGATCTGATAGTGTCTCATAATATACAGTACATAGGTTCTTCAGCTTTTATTTTCTTTATCAAGTATCTTCCTGTCCTTCTGAAAGCTTCCCCTAAATCACGATTTTTTAAAAATGTAAGTCCCATTATTTACGTGTTGTAGTGTTTTCAACATTGAAGCGAAATTTGCTATTACATTAAAACGATTCGAAAAATGTCCTCGGAAAATATCTGTGATTACTAGAGTAATTCTTCATTTGTTCTATGTAACTGTCCTCCCGTCTTGATGAACCATCATTAGTTTCATAGACTAATCGTGCATAACGAACGATTCGCTTCGCTTTGCTTCTTCCAAAGAATGAGTGCGAGTATATAATATCTCAGAATGTTTTATTATAATTATTAATGAAGGTATTTAATCTCACCTTCTGGTACGTGCCGGACCTAATAGAAGACGAGAGCACCATATGCAACACATCCAGCAGCAGCAGCAGCACCGTCATGGCGCTGAACACAAACGTCTTGAGTTTCTTCATTGCTCATCACGTATGCTAGGATCATCTATTCTGAAGATGAGCTAGGGACAAGATACCATTAAAGCTCCCACAAGTTCTATCAAAAACTTTTAATTTGACAAGGGAAATGTTTAATGATTGCTGAGGAAAATTCAATCATGCTCATTCCAGTGAGAGGTAAAGTCAAATTCATCAGAGGATAAACCTACAACTTGTAGGGGACACTTTCTGAAGAATTCACAATATGAACCTTGATATAAATAAAGCAACAAAAATAAACATATAATTTAAAAGTAGGATAAGAAATAATTGTAAATATTTCATACAACAGTCGACACATCGATTCTTATTTATTTTATTAGGACAAAAATTATACCACGTCAAACGAAAAAAAAGCGTATTCGGTAACTCCAAGCTCTGAATTAAGTTGGCAAAATACTAAAATTATGCAGTAATTAACATAACCCAAACTCATGAAGACAACAAAGAACGTATTGCGATGTAAAGAACCCATAGAATTGTAATTGGTATGAGGGACATCATGTCAAAGACCCAAACGTTTGTTACTAAACTTTTTTCATTAGTAGTAGAATGCGTCGCTTAACAACGTAGCACCATGAAATTAAAGCGCTATGGTAAACATGGATTGAGTCCCTAGTAATGAATGCATTAACGACGCCATTTAATGAAGAATTGAAGTCACCGAGCTATGAAGACATTCATCGCACTATGTCATGCATGGATTGATGACACAATACTATGTATGGATTGCAGGGCATCGTTTATAATATGAAATGATAGCATTATTCAGAGCGCCAACTAATGATCCTGTGCAGAAACCATTGTCACATTTTTTTCTACTTTTTCTCACATCTGAGCATGATTGTTCTACGTATGTGCTTGCACTTGTGTTGAAGGTTGCACTTAAGTGTGAAAAGAATTCAAGTAGGAAAAAAGATGGGTTCGGAGTTTTTATGAATCGAGAGGAAACATAAGTTAGAATTTATGATGGTAGCACGGGGAAGATATTGTGTAGTTAATGCGTAGGTTGAGGAAGCGTGCCCGAGTCAGAAATGAGGTCAGAGTTGGACTACAGTAAAGACCAGGACAAAGTTGTGTGATGCAATATAGTTGAACTTGATGACATTCAGTATTGTTGCTTGGAATCGGCATAGTGTATCTACATACTCTAATAAGTTTTTCTCCAAGTGCAAAATGAATATACGTTTCAAGGCTATTATTATGCAAGATAGCATTTAAAATGAACATCCCATGTAAGATGGAATTACGCTGGAAACAGGCATATGCAAGAGTTTTGGTGAAACTTCTATATTCATTTGGAGTGGAAAGCAGTGCCGGTTTCTTTTTACTCACAAGTCGTCAAAAGTAGCATCTGATTCAGAGAAAACATCCGAAGATTAATGATTGGACTTGGAATGGTCTGCACTGTGATGAAATTTAAAGTAAATGTAAGTACATATGATCTTATTAAAGATGTGCTATGATAAAAATAATACAGAAATACTTGTAAAAATAAACAGAGAGATAATATATGTAGTCAAACATAGCAAATATGCATGAGAAAAGAAAAGAAATACGTAGAATAGTAAATACCGAATGGCATCGCTGCCATTGAGTAGTGGAAAGAAATTGAGTGAAAGACGTTGTACAAGAAGCAGAGCTTCGACATACTTGAAAACACGAATATTCAAGTGTTTTGAGCTGAGAGTGAGTGTACCTATAATGAATAAAAATTGTTCTAATTTGTCTCGTGCCATGACTTGACTATAGAATAATGCACACAAGTTAATTAGTAGTGCTGAATTTCAGAATTATTGAAAGAATAGTTCAAAAGGCATGTATTGATAAAACACGGAAAACGAGATGCGAAAGAAGACAACTGTGAAGACGGAATTACAGGATAAAATAAATTCGGAACTCCTGAAGGGGTTTCGACATGTTCTAAGAGCGTATGGTCAGCGCATAATTAAGGAACTGAGAAGTCATAAATGAGAACCATGTCTTACAGAAATTAACTCATGAATAGGGGGATAAAAGTAGCGCAAGGCTACAGAAGTGAGTCTGTATAGACTGCAAAATAATACGCTGCGGAATAAAATTAGTACAGAATATTGAACTTGGTTAAGGTTAAGGCTTACAGTGGCTTAAAATAAGTAATAAAATTATTTTATATTCTGAAGAGTTAGCATACAGAAGAGAGGAAGTGCAGCCAGAACAAGACAGCAGTGTTTCAAGCGTGTATGCCTGCTCAGTGTTCGGCTTTCTTCAAAAGTTTGCACCACATTGAGTTGAATATCAGTACATGTACAACAAGTGACGTGTGTATGTAATGATGTTATTTTATAATGAAATACGCGAATTAAGTAATAAAATTACGTACAACCACAATATACGTGTAGTATATTTTACTAGTATGCTCAAATTCTTTGAAGTAAATTAGTAGTAGAACTTTTAATTTAAGACAATTTCAGGGTTGACCAATCAATTAGTTTAACTATTTAACTGACATCTAAGAACTATTTTCCTTTTTATGCTGATGAAAATCGCCTAACTTATTAATTATGAGTAAAGAACATATGGAGAAAAAAGAAGACGCTGGTACCGAAGGGACTCGAGTAACTAGTGATGTGTTCTTAAGGAAGTTCAGCCACCGCAGTTGTGCGGTCGTATACTTGCAGAACGTAACTGAAGCAAGAAGCAGGTAAGAAATTTTTTATTTGTTTTCTACTCTACGACACGCAAATGCATAATTGTAAATTCTGAGTGCGATGAAATTCGTTTTTACAGCTGCTAGATACCTTTTCTTGAAATGATGTGTTAAATGTGATGTAATGTAATTTTTGCTATGAACTAGTGCACTGACAATGAAAAGAACGCTATTTTCTCCAGTGCCAATCATTGTTCTGTTGCATAACATTTCATAATTTCTGCTCTACCAACTAAATATATAGAAACAAATGGTTGAACTTTGAAATTGCTAGCAGTTTCACTCTGCTACAAGCAGCTTCTGACCACTCAGTCTGAGCACTTAATATGCTCTGACAAGCGACGTCTTCGCTCAACCGTCTGGTTGTGATAAATATCGATTGTTCTGCTTTGCACACCCAATGCATATATTGTAGTCACTGAACTGAGTTGTGACATTCAGGAATTGTGTTCAGCTTTTGCATATCAGTGGAGGCAAAAATGTTAAAATGCATTAAATATTTACTCCCATCTGAGAGTAAAAGAATTGTTCACCGAAGTATCTTTTCGACGCCGATTTACAGTTGATAGACCAAGAATAAATTTTTGTCGCATAGTTCGAGTATTTTTGACCAGAACTAGTCAAAGACTTAAGTCTTACTTTATAATACAAGTATGTTTGACCCGAACTAGTCAAAGACTGAAGTCTTTCCTTGTAGTACCAGTATGTTTGACCAGAACTAGTCAAAGACTAACTCAAGAACTGAATGTTGCTTAAATATTATGCGGTGCTTCTCATTTCGTGAAATAATTCACCACAAATTGATTTACTGGGATATAATTAAATGGGGCCTATTATTGCCAGTTTTAGGAAAAGCCTATTTTATTCTGGATTAAGGTCTTTAAGCTGTTTATATCATGTTAGACAATTACCCAAAAAGAATTACTTGGTACAGTTGAAAGTACGACTGATTTTTACGAGCAATATGAACACTTCACACGGCGTCGAGAGAACAGCGATATAAATACATAAATACAGAAGTAGCAGTTTGATGTACGAAGAAAAACCCAGTAAATATGTCAAACCTGCACTTCTATGTATTTAAGGAGTCCAGAATTCAGAAAGAGAAGAAGTCAAGTGAAGATGGATGCTATGGACTCGCATAAACTTAGCAAAATTAGGTGCTCATATTCATGAGTGACTCTACCTACTCTGTATTTACTCAATCGAAAAAACTATCAAATGAATTGTTTAAAGATTCTAACTTGGAGTTGATGAAATATGAAAAAAGTAATTTTCGTTCTTAATTTATGAAACTCATACTATAAAATTAATTTGAAATTTTGTCATTTTTAGTTTTCATGAGAGGAATATGCTTTGGAGACTTGTTCTACCAACTACATGCATTACTGAGTCAAATTTATTGCACACAAGTAAAACTTAAAAGTATACAAATTTGTTGAAGAGACTTGACAAAATAAATTACTCGAGACCTACTATCAGTCTAGATTCTCAAATGAAACTCTACGTTAAACAATTTTAAAATTAAGATTGCGACGAGTTTCATTCGGATTTAGTTGAAATGAATGACTTTGCCTGAAATATAAGCTATAATTTTGTCTTTATTCACCGTTGTGATAATATTCTGAGTCAGACGTACATTGAGCTTTCAGTCCGTATGATTAGCTTGAGTTTAATGAATAAAACAATAATGTTCTTCGGTGTTCATGTGTTAAAAATAATGAATTTCATCAAAAGTTGGAAGAGTATCATGTACAATGCTAGAATATGAATGTGGCCAAAATTGTCTTCGATTCCCAGAAACTGAGCATACAAAGCAGTAAGCTTAAAAACCATGAATACATTTCTTGTGAGTTACTCGCCATATTTTAAGGAGTACAACTTCAGAGTACAACTTGTTCAGAAAATGAGTGGTAAGACAAGCTTAATGTTATCGGGATTGAAATGTCTCTAGGTCGATCAAAAAGAATGAAAATGAAAATTAAGATTTGATTGCATTTTTCAAGTAGAAATGATAGAAGATCATAGCCAAGATGTCTGCTTGTGGAATTGTTATTTACATCTTTTCGTTAGATTTGTAACTTCTGTAGAAAATAAAGCTCTATTTCGACGCTCGTTAAACTTATTTAACTTTAAACAGAGAAAAGTTTTCTACTACAATTGATTATAACTGGAAAATGATTTATTGAGTATGCGAAATAAAATTATGGCTCAAAGCATAGCTCGAGTGCCACGTGAGTACAAATAAAAAGTATAAACATTACCTTGTCACTTTTTATATTTGCAACATGTTTGAGAGTAGAAGCATGACTACTTTACCATGAAAAGCTTTTGATTCAATAAACAAAAAGTTTTACCCTGTTCCATACGACAATAATTTCATACTTTACTAGCAAAATTCAACTGTAACTGAATACTATCACATTTAACATTTAAATTTTATGAAGCCATTCGTGACTTTTAATAAAAAATGATCGTCAATGAACAGTTACAAGCGCCAGTGATCTTGCTCTGTTTGGACGTGGAGGCAGTTTCTTGCCGGATGATGATCCAAAACCAATTCAGGAAGTTAAAAATCTTGATATCATATTCAGAATTTTCTCCATTTTTGCACGATTCAGGCGATTGCTCGGACAAAATTCAGAGAAGATTTTCTCAATTGATGTCACATTAAAACCAATTGGTACTGCCACGATGGTTTAGCCCGCTACAGCCTGACCCACAGAGCCAGCCTAAGCCATTCGAAGATATGTAAACAAATGAAAAGTGTGAAGAAACAAATAAAGACAGTCAAGAGCAGTGGTTCCTAATCTTTTTTCTGTCGTTTCCCCCTGCACTCAGTTCAGGCATCCAGATTTCCCCCTTCATGTGTACGAGGGAAAGAGTAGTCAAAACACCCTGTGTCTATTTACTAATTTATTTTTTAAAATGTACAAACATACTGATAAATATATTGTTCCATAGTAAAGTGGATAGAGAGCGGTTAGTAACAACTAACCGCATAGGCATACAGGGCGGTTAGTACAAAGCAGGCAGTGTAATCATTTCTCCTCTGGTAGCTTCAATTTTCCTCAATTTGGGACTTACTGCTCAAGAGCCCAGTACGAACACAGAGAATGCGTTCACCTTCTGAACGTAAAGCGCCAAGTCTACAACGTACGCTGCAGGCCTAACTCCGTATGGCTGCTCCCAATGTAAACTTGTTGAATAAATGCTAGTGGATCAACTGCGACCGAACTTTGATGCTGGATTAGAAATTAACTTTAAGTTTTCAAGTTGATTTAGCCACGCAAAGTTAGAGCGAAGTAATGTCTAAGACGACGTCGAGTCATGCTTCAATCTTCCTCCCAACTTATCCTCATGAACCAAGATTTAAGCGAGTATTCTTCGAAATAATTCTTTTAAATACCCCATGACAAAGTAGTCTGCGGTCAAATGATCCACCTGAGTGGATAAATTACAAAAGTTTTGTCGACTTGTTTTCAAACTGTCTGTAATTTGTGGCTGAGGAAGAATTGATTCTTTAGCAAACAATTTTGAAATGCGTCGAAATTTCACAATGATTGCACGCGAATTACACGTGCATGCCACAGCGTGCTTCATTTGAATAGTAAGGTCGTACTACTTGCAGAACTAACCAAGTCATTTGACGCATTTTACAATCGTAAATGAACACAACTTGAAGTTACATTGCATATTCTTATCGTATCTTGCTTGATTTTCGTGGTTTGGTTGACAGTAGTTTAGGTTGACGCCCCTAGTTCTTCTAGTGTTAATAACAAGGCAATTAACAAGTTTTTGCATGAGTGTAAACTTAGGACATGAACCCGGGAGCTAATCGACACATTTCGAGTGCATTCAAACCTAGGAATTCTGTCTAATCTGAGACGATGTTTAATGAATGAAGGTTGCTCTTGATTTCCCGTTGCCAATATAATGATATGAGACGTATCGTATCAATATGATTTGAGTAATTATTACTTGAAAATAAATTCGTAACGTTAGTATTACCTTCAAACATTAATTCAAAAGTGGCAGGGAATTTTTTTACGAAAATAAAAAATAAAACATAGACAATAAAATATCGAACACACTCCTGTAAGAGATGAATTAAATGGAACGCATCAACCATATATAAACCAACGATGACATAATCATTAAACAAATGAAAAACTGAGACCTTGAATTTACTTTCTTAGTTATTCACACGATGATGACACTTTACTATGTTACTATTGATACAGTTTGATGTGGAAATAAACGTACGGACGCTAAGCATTGGCTGCTGCACTTTAGTTCAATTTCAAATACAAATTTTTCCTCTGTAGACTTCGTCTTCTGAAGAAGAATTAGAAGAACCAAAGTGCACGTAAACACAAAAAATTCAACTCGGAAATTTTTGACATTCCGTGGAAAAAAATATTCAGATTGAGTCACTCTTTTGCCGAAGCTTCTGCTTGTATTCATTAGGACATTTTATCTTGTGTCAAAGAACTCATTTTGACTCGGAAAATACTATTGGTATTTATTTCTTGGCATTCACAATTTACTCTGTATGCCGTTTTATCTATACTATTAGTACTGAATGTCTCAGATGTGTTGTGTTTCACAGTGAAAATGAAAACCTTATGAGGGAATTAAATCCCACGTGAAGTTCAATGGTTTTTACTCTCGGTCCATAGAACAACTTATAATTTTAAAAGCAATTACAGAAATGTAGCGACGGCGGTATAAAATGGTCAAATATAAGATTAAAATTACCTCTAAAATATAATGCTTCACACTAGATTTTACCCTAAGAATAAAACCAAATTTCACTTCTGTCAAATCGAGTTGAAGTATTTGTAGACTGAATGTTAAGCATCACAAGACAATTTAAACTATCGTCTATCGTCTATCGTCTGAAGTATTATTCGCTAAAGAACACTTCTTTAATACTATTGTCTGATTAGAAAGTATCGTCATCACCATCGTCATCAATGCATAATGATTTCTTCAAAAATATTAGCATTATTTCTAATAATATAATTGTGGTACCCGAACACTGCTGCCCTCATCACTCGTGGACACATGACATGTGGAGTCACTCGATTATGTCGCATCCGCACAAATGCTTCACAAAATATTTACTGCAATATCAACCTGACCTATACGTATAAAGTTGATGTTTTCGCTTTATCTCATGTATATTGCATGAATTCATTCATTTTTATCAGGGCTGTAATGCGCAGTGAGGTATACCTCGTACAAAAGATTACTGTCTCTTCAAATACTGGCGCCAACTGAAACATGTTAGTGTCATGCGAATGACTTCAGTGTCACGTATTGATGAGCCACGTTTAATGAAATATAATTCCAATGACGGCAATTAGTTCCAACTAAGAATAAAAAGACGTAGCAGGGAATATTACGACAGGATATGAGCTGAATAGAACTCAACATAATAGAGGGTTTATCAAAAAGACACACCCATTAACATCTTAATCCTTTTCCACCCTTTTCTGCAGAGCACAAACAAATAAATATTTCAGCAGATAGGAAAGTGTAAAGTTGAACGCAGTTTTGAGAGCCACAACTGCCACCACCTGCCACCAGTTACCCCAACTGCCACCACCTGCCACCAGTTACCCCAACTGCCACCACCTGCCACCAGTTACCCCAACTGTTACCACCTGCCACCAGTTACCCCAACTGCCACCACCTGCCACCAGTTACCCCAACTGTTACCAACTGCTCCCGACAGACATCGACGTGGCCGATTTGAAACTCGAAAGAAATAATGAGGACATTTGAAGACATACGGAGATGACATAAACTGAACCTTATCCCTTGCATCTAATTTAGTACCGTGAATTACTGATCGAAGCAATGCCTTCTACTATAAACATGACAATTATGTGCAGTATAGGCGAGTAATGATCGTCCTGACTCCGTATTATTACGATTGATACAATCATTTTATTATTCAGAAGCGCAATGGCCCTAAAATATCACCCTCACTACAATTAATGGCTATATTAAGAAAAACTTTCAGCAAGAAATAAACACAAAGTATTGGGTACTAGTTAGTTGGGAGACGACACTCCACTGAATAAATGAGGAATCGCAGCGAAGTGCGGCAGGTATAAAGCCGAGCTAACCATCATGACACAGCCACATCACACCTCAAGACTGGGTGCAGGTGAGGAGGTAATGTTGCATCCAACTGATTCTCCTGACCAACTTTTGTGTGTGCGGTAAAAATTTGCTTTGAGGTGAACACGATCTCACACGAGTATCTTCCCCTTTTAGAAAACCAATAACAAGAGAACTGTGAGGTGTGAAGAATTTGAATGATTATAAATAATGGAAGATAACAGGAATTTATAGAGTTGAATGTTTTTAACGGTCATTATTACATATTGCTATTATAACTCGTAATATTTATTTTTAAATTTTACGCTTCCCAAAGAAGCAGCCAGAAAAAATTGAGGCACTTTTCTCTCAATATAATTGAACTATTATACGGCGTAAAGAAACAACAGGAAATTTTTTAATACCAAGAGTCCTGTAAAACTAGTATAAAATCCATATCCACTCAATTTAAAGAAACGAACTCAACAAAAAGGAATCAGTAAACATAGTGAAGGAAATTTTTCCACACCTGTTTTTTGCATTATTGTGGCGTTCCTTGGCGTCCCTTGTCTCAAAATCTGAACCCTTTTGACTCTTTTCACTAGTGATATTTAAAGGGAAAGGTTTACATTATGATGGTTGAAAGTTTCAAGGAATGAAAACAAAACATTGCTAAAGATATCGACAACATAACTCAAATGATGCTCAGTAAAGTAAAGATCAGTACCATCTGAAAAACACGTGTTCGTTTAAACAACACAGGAAGTCACCTAAATGGTGTTGTATTCTATACCTAGACTCTAAATTGACATAAAATATTCTCTAATGATTACAATGATTCAAACACGAAGCAATTGTATATTGCATGTTTTGATTGCTAGTGGCAACATAACCTGCGTTTTTGGCATTATGAGCCAATGTGTTTCTACCACTTAAGGATTTTAATGATAACGTGTTTTAAAATCAAATGTTGATGTTTTAGGCAACATTTCTATTTGAGTAAACAACATTTTGATATGGCAGCTTTGATATGTGTTACCCTGTATACTATCTAATGCTTGTAGGCTAACACGCTACTGCAAGTACAACTAGTCATTATCTGGATGCAGGGAAGGCTATCGGTGGTTTCCTGTTTGTTTGTATACGCTTCGAAAACACCTAATGTTGGTTGTTCGAGTAATCAAGCGATGCACTCAACATATTTCACAGATTATGTGTTGTACGTAGGCTGGTAAAGCAATTTACATTTAACATATGTCGGATTCATTTGTGAATCCTAAAAGTGATCCATATCAAAGTTGTTTTCTGTGGAACGCTGCTTATAGAATAATTTTTAATGAAATAATTACGCATGGACGAATTGTTTTTTCGATGCTAATAATTATAAAAATAATCCATTAAAAATCTTATTCAAAAAAATTGTTTACGTGTGCAATGAATTTTTGATTTAACAAAATTCTTGCTTATGCTACAACTTTTTTTATCATAAAATAGTTCCAGCTTAAATTCTACATCACTGACCACAACTCGAATGTCGGTTTAGTAGTATACCTCAAAAATTCAATTTTTCTTATGGTCACTGTTTATTAGTATTTTTGTTTTCATATACCTGGACATTTACTTCAAATTCTTGTACCTCACTGATTGTTCAAAAGCTAACTGTACCTCACAGAGTACAAGTCAAAACCATAGGAGTTGAACTGAAGAATCCCAGAAGCTGCTTCAACGCCAACTCGATATTTTTCGCCCTCAATTCGAACTCTAAAACTAAAACGGCTCAAAAATTAATAATTGCTGTGCCTTACATGCAGAGATCAACGTCATTTTTTGCATTGACCATTGACGTAACTGATTTTTGGGACGAGCATAGCGAGTTCAAACTAAATATTTTGGCTGCCTCGTAACTACATCATGCAGAACTCGCGGTCGTTCTCACGAAAACCAGCACAGCACTTGGCTAACGATAGCAGTCACCACAGCATTACCAGCTTAGCAATCCTGCCTTAGCTGAGAAGTCATCTCAGCATCCGACAATTTAACAGAGAAAAGTAACTCGTTGGTGCGGTTGACTTTAAGAGATGCATTATATTCGGAGCATTCCTGTAACAATGACAATTGTTCTGCTGGTGCCAGTCGCGCTGGAACTGAGTCTCGTTGCGGCTTTTTATGATGGAGCCTATAAGCAGGTGAGACTTGGCCAACTAGCTAACTAGAGTAGTTAATAAATTGAATATAATTTTTAGTTTTACCATTATTTGATAACTTGTTGAACGAAAATGTAGCATAAATTTTACCATACTTTTCGTAGAGGTTTCTTCATCACAACCAATGTCGTAACCTTTCTACTATTTTTCAAGTACTCGTAGGAACATTTTTAGTTTATGCCGACGAAGAACCCTGTTTTCAGAGCATTACCTCATGTATCTATACTAATAAAAATGATCGGCTGTCATGCAACTTACTGACCCAAAAAGACGGAGGAAAACGATTATACTGATACTGAAATTTCCACGACGATACCCTCCTAGTTTACGCGCGATTGTGTAATATGAAATTACTCGTACATAGAAACTCAATTCAATCAATCGGGTTTTCATCAGATTATTACAACAAAATTCTAAGAAGAGACTAATTGTGATCCCAACATGTTACGTTACTGTAGAATATCACATTTTTCGTTGTTCAATGCACAACAGTAGTGAAGAACTTCTATTTCATGATTGTCTTTTGTCAGTATTTTAAGTTCAGAAATTTCTATTCTATACTATGTAATAAAAATCGTCTTGTATTTATATATATTTCCGGTTCCCTTTCACTGTCGAATTAGATAAGGGAAATTAATTTTAAACAAACCATTCCTAATGAAATGAAATAAGATGTTTATCTTAAGTATTGACTTCTTAATGTAACAGGTATCATTGTAGTTCAAGCATTGTATTGCGTATACCAAAGGAGCCGAGTTACTATGCAGTACAGATTTTTCCGTTATTTACCTTCTTCCTGTTTAATACGGAAACTCCTTCTGAAAGGTGGCTTCAACTAGCAAATAAAAGAAAGAAATTTATAATAAACATGTTAATTTTTTCACGTGCTGGTTTACCAGTTGTCAGAAATTGTTGGATTATTTAGTATTTAGTGTGAGAAGGGAGCTTCAGTTGTCTTGGATAAATTTAAAACAGGCAGATTATCATTCTCAGTCGTCATTCTTCGCGCTCTATGCCCTAATGCACTGACGCACATTAACACGTTGCCTCCGATTACCTGGCCCTTGTAAATCTTCACTTTGTACGCATAGTCACTAGAAGGATCTGAAAAAATTACAGAACCTAACCTAAGTGGTCCACATACGTACCACTTCGGAGTCAACGTGTTAAGCGAGAGCATCGAAAAATTCACTTTTGCTAGGTGCTCTACACATCTACAGCACCATCTTAGCAGAGACTACAAGTTGGAGCAAGACAACAGAAAACGCAATCTGAGTGTAGCTTACTGCTTCACTTAATACATTGACAAATTTTATTCCATGAGTCGGAATACAGTTCCCCATACGATCCTAAACAATGAATAATGAGTTCGTACTCATAGAGACTGTGTTTATGTAGGTAGAGAATTTTACTTGAAAAATAACGTGTCAAATAATACAGGACTTATGTTCAGGCATAGAACTCAGCATTTCTTTTATGTCTACGAGTTTATTTAACATTTTTTGCATCACTGGCAGATTAAACTGGCTAACGAAGAGCATCTCAGAAACTATTGCCCTCCGAAACTGATGTCCTTGTACCACAACTCCGAGTTCGCCCTCCATGTTTTATGTGCTCTTCGCTGTGCCGCCAACTCTGACTGTTCTTTCTTCTCAGTCTCAGGTAAGTTACTAAATGAAAGAAACTCTTGATTTTGATGCTTTTCAATTATAACACGGTAAATACACATATCCGGTCTAGGAATGAACGGTATATTCGATATTGTCTAAAATGCATAATCTACCATTAGCTATCGAGTTTTTAAAGAAAGAGCCTTCACGGTATCTACTTTCTCTATACCGACTCAATGTATTGTATGATGAATGTTCGAAGGAGTAGTAAGGTTTTCGTATGTAGAGTTGCGATAATTTTGTGCTTTTCGAATTAGGATCGCAGTGTGCACTGTGGACGTTCAGGCTAGACTCAAGCTACGACATGGCAAGTTTCAGTGCGCCGACAACCGTTGCGTACTGGCCCAAGAAAAATGTGCCTTCCTCGGCACAAGACGTCGCCATCGGCAAACCTGTCACGAGTGGAACTGTCGCCAATTATTTTTCCTCCGCATCTGTGCTGGTCAGTACCTTTGACTTGCGTGCTCTTTGTACGAACTATTTATTTTTCAAATGCTTATGCTGACTATCTCCAATGGTCCTGTGTATCAACGAGGAATAAATTTTGGTTTAGAAAACTAACTCGTCGTCAGTAGAGGATATCGAAAACTAGGGAGAAAGCTTAAGTAGATAATAGAATTGAAAAAAGATTTCAACTACTTCGCTTACCAATTAATTTAGTTGATTAATTAATGAAGTGAATTCGTTCATTTCACATCATGTGCAAACGAGATGAAACTATTTATGCTAAGTTCTTCAATTAAACTGGTTTTAGTTTTCAATTTACCCAGCTTCAACTTTTAATCCAAGAAATACCTGTGCTTTTGACTCGTATGAAAACAACTTTGTGTATTCAATTTTTTGGTGTAAACTTCATTTTTTTGTACGTTCTGTTTGTTAAATAAACTTTATGATTGCAGATTATAATGCCCAATTAACTCATTCTTGATGTTAGCGCCGTATTATATTTATATTTTTACATGTGAGGATGTTTGCTGTAACGTGGATTAAATTTTCTAACAATTAACTGCCATTGATTCTAAGCTGTATTTTGATCCACGACTTTGAAAAAATACCTATCAAAAACAATATTTAAGATGTATTGGGCCGGCCAAAAAGTTCGTTCATTTTTTAAATGCCATCTTCCTTTTTAAGAAAAAAGAACGAACTTTTTGGCCGACTCAATACATAATGAAACGACGAACAGCTAAAATCTATGTTTGAATATTGTCTACTTTTAATACTCGCTACACCTGCCGTTAATCTCAACTACTTAAAGGCAACTGCTGCGCATTATTATTATACAACTTATAGCACTTTCACTGGATGTCTCGGTAGTTTCAAATTACTGTACACTAAGTTGAGTGTAAAACTTTTAATTTCTTATCGATTTTTAAATTTTTCCATCGATTTCAATCAATTTTTCAAGACCTACGGCACGTCATGCAACTCCTACGATGTTGTCTGCTACGGTAGCCAAGGAACTGAGGGCTGGGTGGTGGTGGACCTCCTGACAAGTCTGCCTGTCACCAAAATCATCGTAACTGCTCCACTCAAGACCTTAGATTATTTCTTCAGTAATATCACTATTCGAGTGAGTGAGGAACTAAATAGTTGATAATTTTTTTGAATTACAACTCCGCTCTTTAAGTTTGTATAGTATTTACTGAATTAATACAAACATAATTGAATAATTTCGCGGGTTGTATATTTACCTAATTTTCAGTCACATCATGAATTCAAATGTGCTCAAGACATGTTCTGTGACTAAAGTATGCATAAATAATAGTTACGTTTATATGAGATACAATAATTGATCTAAAAATTTCAATATTTGTACAATAAGTGTAGAGGTGAGTATGCAACGTGGGAATTGCTTCATCCATTCAAAGCAGAAGAGAAAAAGCAATATAACAAGTTCAGTGCTAGGAACGACCAAACATTGCTTTCATCATTCTCATTAAAAAAATTGAATTATACTTCGTACAAATCATGTCTGAAAGTAAAAAAGTCAATAAGGAAATATTCTTTGTACGAACCAGCACTCTATTTGAAACCTTGCAGAAGCAGAACGAAGCATTTGCCATAGGTTAACACGTTGCCTCCGATTGCCTGATTGGTGTAAAACTTCACTTTGTACGCATAGTCACTAGAAGGATCTGAAAAATTACAGAACCTTACCTAAGTGGTACACATACGTACCACTTCGGAGTCAACGTGCTAAAGCAAGGTTCCTTGAACTGTGAAAGACAAATTCTGTCAGTTAGACAGAAGCTAGATGACTAAACTGTCAGTTTAGTCATCAGTTCCTAAATATCTTCTAGCTAGTTTGAAGCACCGTTCACAGCAATTGCTCACCTGTAATTTCGATACGTGAACAGAAACTGCAGCAACGCCCAGCAAAGAATAACTTGAGAAGGTGAACAGAAACTACTGCATTGCTTAGCAAAGAATGATTGAGTTTCAAGATACCACTGAATGGAACAGTGCATCAGACTCGTAGAAGCATTACTTGAATAACATTTATCAACAAAAATAGTATTTCTGAATAGTTTTTATGTACGACACTCGTTCATTTCATTCATTCTGTGATTCCTTCATGTAGTTTCCTAAAAAAACATAGCGTAAGTTATTGCTACCGTGACTAGAACAAGTTTCATCCAAAATGATTTTTTAATTACATTGTCCCTAAATTTAATTTAAAACCATAAACTATGATCTATATGATTAAGTAGGAAGTTCTTCATATTAAATACGAGATTACTTCACCGAATAAACAAAAGCTATGAAATAACACTATATATTCTTCAGCTAGGCGCTTACAATTTTACATTGACTGGTTACAAGCTAGGGCACTCTACGTTAAAAAAAAGACAAAGCTACTATGTTTGCAACATTCAATAGGACTTCAAATGGGGTTACGTATTACACATAATTACGTTTGTTCTAACGTGCCGTAGGCTGGCAACACAGGCCAAGAGAAGCAGGACACCGTCGTGGGGGTGACTCCTACAACGGCTACAGACCAAGAAGCCTTCGAGTACAACGGTGAGATATTTATTTCATTACATCTACACACGTTGATTTAAACTGTGGATGACGTGGTTGCATAGGCAATCTTGCCTATGCAACAACGGAAGTCTTCGACCACCTGTTAGCATTTGTTGCTCGTATACATACAGTCTCGTAATGTATTTAATGCAAAGGTGGATCTCAGGCAATACTTTTTATTACTCGGAAGAATAAACGCAAATGAAGACGCACGACGAAATAGAAATTAACACGTTTGTTGCGATTGCCTAGCTGGTGCAAATCTTTACTTTGTACATACAGTCACTAGAAAGCTTTGAAAAAATTACAGAACCTAACCTGAGTGACCCACCGGTGGGTCGCATCGCAACAAACGTGTTAATGAACCACCATCTTGTGTTACTTTAAAGAGTGCTCTAAGGTGTGAGTTCTAAGAGAGCTCTGAAGAGTGAGTTGTCTAATTTTGTTTATTTAGAAGTGTACTTCAAGGGATAGCAGTGCCTCAGCTCTCTGACGTATACCTCAGCCTCTATTAAGTAATGAAAGAAGCATAACTTCGTAAAGCAATAACTTACAGTGCTAATTAGTTCATAAGCATATGTGTATGGTGCCTTAACCTGTTAACGGTCATCGCTCACTCGACAATAATAATACTATTTTCATATTACAAATGTAATATGACAGTAATAACAACGCTAATTGAACTAATAAACATTATAACATCATATGATGTTAACGCCGCTGTGGTACCGTCGCGCATCTACATCATATGGTGTAAGTTGTCGGTAGAATGCAACTCGTACAAACATCATATGATGTAAATAACGCTTAACAGGTTAACACGTTGCCTCCGATTGCCAAATTGGTGTAAAACTTCACTTTGTACGCATAGTCACTAGAAGGATCTGAAAAAATTACAGAACCTAACCTAAGTGGTACACATACGTACCACTTCGGAGTCAACGTGTTAACATTCCTGCGATTGCCTAGCCGTTGCAAATCTATACTTTGTACACATAATCACTAAAAGACTTGGAAAATATTACAGAACCTAACCTAAGTGACCCACCGGTGGGTCCCATCGTAGGAAACGTCTTAAGTATCAGGTTGTAACGAAAGTTCTGTCCGTTTTATACGTTACAATTTTACGGCATCATTACATCAACGTAACTTTGAAATTACGTATGTGTAGCCATGTAAGTCATTAAAATAATATTTCTTCTTTCAGATTTTGTTAAAACTATTTTAATAAATAACTATTTTTGGCCCAAATGTACACTGCAAGTAAAAAACACGTCAGGCATATTTTATTTATGAATTTCAGAAGAGCAATACAGCAATTTCAGCCGCAAGGTCCCTTAAAGATACTCATGGAAATGATGTGGTGAAGGAAAAGACCTGAAGAAGATGGGTTTTACGTTTAAAAGAAGGTGACTTCAGTCTAAAAGACGAGTCAACAAAAGGATACACCAAAGGACTCAATTTTAAGAAATTGTAGGTCGTCATTGATGAAAACCCTATTAGTGCAACTAGAGAACTGAGCAAGAAGTTTAGGCCTTATCATTTCAAGATAAATGGTTTTATGGCTCATATTAAACTCCTTACTCAGACTGCAGCTGGGAAAACCAACTGGCCATTATCCACTAGTTAACAGTAAGTGTACGATATTAACACGTTTGTTGCGATGCGACCCACCGGTGGGTCACTTAGGTTAGGTTCTGTAATTTTTTCAGATCCTTCTAGTGACTATGCGTACAAAGTGAAGTTTTACACCAATCAGGCAATCGCAACAAACGTATTAAAGTCGTAGCCTTGCTCCTCTCCAGTTACCGGCAACATTCGCTACATTCGGCTGCAGAACGAAGAAAACGACAGGTCTATCGTGGTGTGCAAAGTTCAAGCCTTCCTGTGATCATCGTGATCCATATACTCATATAATACACTATGTATCTCCATCTCTCTCTATCTGTGAGCGTCCACCCCATTTCTTCCAATCTATTACTGAAGAAAATTTATTGAACTGAAATCAGAATCTAAAGTAGATAACTACTTTGACTTTTGTTTCCGTTACTGTATTTGACATGTATATTTAATTAATTCATGCATAAAACTGAAAAATGTATTTTATTTCATAGATACTCATTATTATCACTATAATATTATCACTTTTAAACCGTGGAATTTACTCGGTTACCATCTATCATAGTTGTATCATACTACACAGTCTAAGTTATGACAGAAGGAACAGCTCAGTGAATGAAGTGTGATGAACAAACAGTCTTGAATTTGTACTCTAGCAGCACAATGAAATGCTTGAAGCTGGGCAAGTTGTGGGCTAAGTTCGGATATTATTCTCCGTACCCACACAATTTCATGAATTAGCGTTGTTAAAGCACGCTGTAGGTTAAGTCTAGCATATTTGAAGTGTGCAGCATTGTTTAGTGGCAGTTGTTTTATAAAGTAACTACACAAGCTAGTTCTACTTAGCCAAGTGCACGACTGCTCACCGTGAGTGTGAGTGCCTTCTAATATGTACAAACATTCATTTACAGAGAATTTTTGCTACGAAGACGAGATGAATTCAGGAATGAACAAAGCAGGGGAGTTATTTATACCGAAGTTAACACGACTCGTATTTTACTCATGGTGGGTAGGATATGAGCTTCAGCCAAGGCAGCTTTTCTGCTGACACTGGGCGTTGCTCGTTTGAGTAGCGAGGTTTGTTTTGGAGTTCACACAAGAAGAGGCTCGGAACTTTCAAATAAATTTTTCAAGTGCAGATTGTCTTTCTTACCCACGGGAACTATTATACGAGTCTCTACTGTTCACTGTGCACACTACGAGTCTCTACTGTTCACTGTGCACACTACGAGTCTCTACTGTCCTCTGTGTACACTACGAGTCTCTACTGTGCCCTGTGTACACTACGAGTCTACATATCCTGGCTAATGTGTACACTGAGTCTATGCTGTCCCCTGTGCACACTACGAGTCTATACTGTTCACTGTGTATACTTTGAGTCTATACTGTCCACTGTGTATACTTTGAGTCTATACTGTCCACTGTGTATACTTTGAGTCTATACTGTCCACATTACGTGTGTATACTGTCCACAGTACGTGTGTATACTGTCCACAGTACGTGTGTATACTGTCCACAGTACGTGTGTATACTGTCCACAGTACGTGTGTATACTGTCCACAGTACGTGTGAATACTGTCCACAGTACGTGTGTATACTGTCCACAGTACGTGTGTATACTGTCCACAGTACGTGTGTATACTGTCCACAGTACGTGTGTACACTGTCCACTGTCAGAGAATAGTTCACAATTTTATTGAGCAGTAGAAAATATCGTCCATCGCATTTGGAATGCAAATTTTTTTTCTCATATATAATTTGTTACTTACGTAAGAGTACCTTTGTAGTTAGCATGTGAGCTACTAGAAAAATTTATTCATTGTAAGAACAAAATAAAAATAGTATGTGTTCCAATTTGTTTTTTAACTCCCAACATACTAAAAATCTATTGACATATATTTATCAGTATAGAATAATATTAAAAAATTATCTGTGATAATTATAATATAAACAAATAATCAGAAAGGTAACAAAAAAGTTCCTCGTGCCGACGAATGTTTAATTCGTAAAGAAAACTTTAATAAAAACATGATTGTGCTGTCACCTCCGATGCAAGATATACATAGAAGGTAATCTGAAGCGTAAAATTTGTTTTGAAACTCACATTAAGTGAGAGAGTATCAAATAGTTTGAGAATAATGAAATTACTCACGTGCTTTTTTTACGTCTGCGTTTGCCACGAATATTAATTTTCTTGCCGATGACTGGATGGAAGAACTGGAGCAGTTCCCTTCCATGTGACTTCAAGTCTTAATTTGGTCTCTTGCTATCGTATCTGACAGTTTCAGCTAATTTCGCTTGAATATTAACTCAAAAATTTCTTATAAGAAAGAGACAATAGTGCACTTTCTATCCCAGGTGAATATATTGCACAGAGCCCCTTATCTTGAATACCAGCTCATTAAAAATACATTTTGTGTTAACATTTCACCCAATAAAATTTCGACGCTACGCAGCGTCGAAAACTCTCAATTAATGAGTATGATGTGTAAGAAAAAATGATTTTGCAAAGGTGGGTGCCAAAGAAAAAAGTAATTTGGGTGGCTGTACATACATAAACATGTCTGAATACTTTCATAAACAGACTTTACATTGATAAGTGGTGTAGTTAAGCAAAGGAGTTCATGGTTGTATGTAAAATACAGTAATTATATGTAGGTCACCATATGTTGTGCATAACAAACGAAAGACCGTACTGAATGCAGGTAAATATTTTAGAAATAATTTTATTGATTAATCCACGAACAAAAATTCAGTCTAATCGTGAAAAACAATTATTTTCTAACAAAAGAATTTCTAAAAGAAACGTTAAATAATATTGTTTAGTTGTTCAAGTGTGACATTAAAAGAGAGATGTTCGGTCAGAGTTATACCGTCTGACTATATTGTATTCGAAATATACTCGTAATTAGAAGGTCTTCTATTTAGTATACTATACAGATACAGTTTCGAATTTGAAAAAAAAAGTTTAAGTAAAAATTTTGTAACTGGTAATACATACTACGAGTCTTATATATCTAATGAAACTGGTTGCAATGACACATTTTTGTAGTTTCTGTTACTGTGTCGACAGCTAAGATAGATCATTGATCAGACTCTGGGTGCAATTACTATGTATAAAATTGTGCCAGCCTTAAAGTGAATTTGTTTTGAAAGAATTAATTCAATAGAATCACACGAAATAAAATAAATCAGAACAAAATTTTCTAGTTTCATTACATATGCATCGTAAATTATGTTGAAGACTGAAGAGAAGGGTAAGCTTATTCTGGATCTTGAAGTAAAAAACATTGTGAGTTACACTGTACCTTAATTTCAGTGCTATAGGAAACGGCAACAAAAATACGAATTTTCATAATCTTCTTGTAAATTTCCTTTAGTTCATAAACACTGAACGTATTTAAAATATAAGGTTATTACTTGACTTCATATTTTGAAAGAAATCTGTCATCTTACATCAGTGTACTGTTTGAATTTCAGCTCGCAGTTATGCTGGAAAAGCTTATAATGTAGTAATGAGGAGTAGTAGCATATTAACAGGAGTTCATATATCTTCACAGCAAAAACAAAACACGTGTTAAATTGGATATCTAAAAGAATCAAACATCATTACTGCGGCTGCAAAAGTTCATGAAATTATTTCACTTACGCTAGCCTTCAAGAGACGATAAAACATAATTAACCCTTTCTGTACCATGATGCAAATATCAGAACCTTTTCAACATATTTAACATCAAATTTTAAAAAAGATGCATTGTGATGTTTTACGGTCACTGCATTGTCTTGATCAAACTGTAGCTTGCACTGCCCTACCAGCGTTTGCACAGACACACGTGTTGCTCTGCATCTTAATAGGCGAAAAATGACTGCGGCTACCAGAGATGCCGTCAGTACCGAAAGGGTTAAGACCAAAGATCCGTAGAAAACAGACAATGATGCTCAAATGCCAATTATTAAATATCTTGTTTCATCATGTACCAGTCCAGATTTTCTTCCAAAATCTAATTTATAATACAAAGAAAGACGACCAGTGAAAATATTTCAAAATTAACATTTTAAACGTTTTTTATTCCCATGCGTAAGTTCAATTCATACAAAACCTAGATTATAACTTGAATTTGATCATATATGATAGGTTCGGATTCTTTGTGATTGTATTGAGGTATCAGTAAGAGATCCTTAACAAACGAAAGTAAAGATTGAAATGATTGTCAAGGAAACTACGCTAACATAACAACGCACTGTATAATGGACATGCACTTCATGAGAGGGCACAAACACATGCACGGAAAATATTAAAATCTTCACAGATGAAAAGCATTAACAAGAACGAGTTTAATGGCTAGGCAGAAAAATTATTGAATTAAAGTAGCGTGTTCTAACACATTCGCAGAAGCTTCACTGGCAGTGAAATTATATAAGATTTGTTCCGACACCCAAGTGTTAAAATCCGAAGTTTACATTGTTTAATATTATTTAACATAAAATAAATTGATTGTGAATTATTTATCCAAGCATGAAATTCTACAATTTAGACTCCAGGCTGACGCCACATTTCAGAGAGCTTGGCAGGTGATACATTCCTTGTTCACGTGCATAACGTGCATAATTCACGCAGAAATTTACGACATTTCTGCGCCCTAACACACAGATGTACTATTTTCATGCACCTCAAACATTACAAATTTTTTACTCTGTTTCTTGGGTTATCATTTGAACATGATGTCAAAAAGCGGTTGAATGTCAGAATATATTTATACATTTCATATTTCTTTATTACAGCAGCACACCAAAATAAGCATATATATCGGCATTAAATTTGTGAAAGTGACAAATTGTCGCGTCGGTGAATAATTGTGTCGACAGATTTCAAGTCTGAACACCGGACATGTATAACAAACTCAACCTCTAAGGTGGCATTGCAGGGCTTGCAGTCGGCGGACTACGCACATGGGGCTCAGATCATCGTACTAGGACGCGGTACGTGCTGTATTTGATATTCTTAATTTTCAGATATTAGTCCTTCGTTTTTATGTGTACAGGCTCTGAACGAAAAATGTATTCACTAGTGTCAACGACACTGCTATCAAAGTTTTTAAACTTGTAATTTTTGTTGATTGATTTTGAAACCTCGATATCGGTATTGTTGACACCGATGTATATGCTTTTTCGTGCACACCCTATGTGTGCTCGACGAAGTCACTTATTTTGAACCTAAAATGATCACACATGAAGGCATAAAATTGATTTTAGCGCGGGATAAATTTTCGTAAACCGCTATTTTCTAAATAAAAAGTAATTCAATCAGTTAAACTTAAGTAAATCTAGTGAATAGACGCACAAAAATTTGTTTGCTCTTAGATTCCCGATGTCGAGTACCGTTAAGATGGCGTATTTAAAATAAGGTAATACTTCTGATGTAGGAGTGTTATTAGCTGTTCAAGTTTCTGGCCTCACATATCTGCTTACAATAAAAGAAACAGCCCAGCAAGCTGTCACTCACAAATTACAGCCCAGCAAACTGTCACTCACAAGTTACAGCCCAGCAAGCTGTCACTCACAAGTTACAGTCCAGCAAGCTGTCACTCACAAGTTACAGCCCAGCAAGCTGTCACTCACAAGTTACAGCCCAGCAAGCTGTCAC